>CM031237.1:129015012-129226296 GCA_018340775.1 Taxus wallichiana var. yunnanensis
ATGGTTAATCCCATGACCCTATTCCAACACATTACGACATTAGAACCAGCATAACAATCCAATCAAATGCCAAGTGGAAAATCAAAAGCCTTGGGCTAGGCTACAAAACTTTTAAATATGAAAAGAAAGTTTTAAAACTAAGAAAAAATGGCTAATTAGCCATGGTTAGTGCAAAATCCAAATGTTAATGCAACAATCAAATAAATGCCCAAAATATAAGAACATATCAATCAAGAAAATGGTTGGTTCTAGCTAAAAGAGATAATGATCAATTTACAAATAAAATACGTATTGATAAAATAACACATTACAGTCACTATGTGGCGTCATACCGCCACCAAGCTCTCAGACATTGAGCCTCAACTCATAGAAATATACATGTAACCATAAATGAGTATATCAAATAATGTAACTGTCATCATCTCTGTCTGAATCATTCCTCCATACCCCCACAAGGATCAACATAGTCAAAATCACATAGGATTGTCCAATGAACAATCCAATAAGAAAGAGCAGGGAACTCTAGTTGCATAAGTTGAGCCTAAGGTGGTGCGCACCCACAATATACTGAGCAAGCTCGAAGTATACTAAACAAATAGAAGTGGGTTTTTAGTCTATATAAGACTCCACTTCCTCACTCGTACTTGGCTCAAGATTATGAAAACCTGGTCCACGCCTCCTCTCTCCACACATACACTCTTGATAGTTTATCCCCTTAGGTCATCTAGTGTAAGGTTCACAACATACACATAACTACATCACTAACAAAATGGTGATTCACGCACATTAACCATAACATCTATCACATGATATTTATACAAGTTATAACACAATCATTACTTTCATGGGTTACGATACATCACATTACCACATCCTGCACCCAAAGTGCAATCACTATACACTAGGGGTCATACCCACCATATCCCCCAAATCATGACATGAACCATCACATATTACCTGAATTATACGTATGAGGAACACAATGTCTAACATTATGACATATAGTCAATCGCAATACAACATGACATACACACAACTAATCACAATATGGTGATGACATCACGATAAATTTTTACTCACTTTACATCAATTTTGTCATGCAATACATCAATACATCTTCACATCACATAAGGTCAAAATGTTTCAACACTCTGCAATTCACAATATCATTCCTTTCACACACAACAAGGTGGTACATCACACATGGATTCCTCATTGGATCCACGAAATAGAGAGTGAATACTCTCATCATCAGCACATCAACATGACAACAAATACGCACTAAGTGACATGCACAACATGTGCATTCACGATTTCACAATTACAACTTAGTTCACATCACACATATATCACATTACTCTTCCAATATCCACCACCATCATGTAGAATCATCACAACTCCAATCCATCCTAGAGGTTTGAGAGCACGAACCTCCGCTCTGATACCATATGTAGTACCCACATTTTACACACACAAATACAATAGTAAAATACCAGGATAATTTTTTTTTACTTACATTGCTCACTACACACAACACATCATGGGCTTCAAGTACAGAAACTCGACTCACATAAGACAATCACTTAATTCATCGACTCACATAGAGACACATGAAAATAACAAAGGCATTATGGCTTTATTTTCTATGACACATTATGGTCTTATTACTAGCATTGTCTTGAAAAAGGAGTTACAAAGTGTTTGTCTAACCTCTTGAAGACATAAATGATTAGGAGACTTGAAGCTACACATGAACCCTAAGTTAACATCCAAATGAACTGAGTTTCATATTTATTCCAACTTCACCTAAGGGTCTACCCCTCAACTATAAATGAGATTTAAGTGAGAGGACAAATTTATGCTAAACCACCTTCAGAAAGGGCCAAGCTGTTATGTTGAGAGGAACCAACGTAACCCAATTGACTGAGTGGAGCTAAGGGGTTCATTAACAAGAGTTTAAGACCTAGAACAACTAAGTCACAACCTCCATCTATGTCATCTGATCCAACAGGATTTCACTCGATGAAGAAATTTAATTTTAAATCTATCTTTGGATGACAAGGTAGTCCACTAGGCTACGAAGGAGGAGTTAGCTCTACATACTCCAAATGAAGTTTGACTGTGTCACCCCTATCCACCAGGTTCATGACAATGTCACTAACTATACTGACTAAGATGATAAACCCATTCTTGGGCTCTTGTTTACTCAAGCTAGGAGATTTCCATCAAGAGCAAAGATTAAGTTCATCCTATAGTTTTCAATGTCTTCTACGGTAAGGAGTATCGCACATGAAAAACAAGTTATGTCCGATGTTGAATAAGGGTAGAGTGTTTCGATTTAATTCTCTTTATTACATTTACAAAGTATGAAAGCACAAGATGACTCATTAATCATTTATTGAGCACTAAATATGCACTACAAGATATTACTTCAATTTCATTTACCTTATATAAATATCAACCCTTTTTCCATGTGTACTATGAATCTAAATTGAACCTAAGATTAAATGCACATTTCCTAGATGTCCTTGAAACCAGCATCTCATACATATCCACAAATTATCAACATATAACAGTCTGTAACATGAGACAACATTATACATTTATTCATTTAACAATGAACTATATAAATTACAAAGATAATTAAATGAATTACACATCACCTTTTTGTCATCATTCTTTCATCTTGCAAAACCACGTGAGCATGATATCAATGATAATTCACTAACATGGCATCCACCCTAATCTAACATAATTATCATTTTTCAGTTTCCCATTTACATATGATAATAATTACAATTTGCAATCGAAATAAAAAGGTTTAGAGACATGTATTCATTACATTTCATTTTACTTCATTTTGTAACCCAGGAGAGAGAAAAAGAAAGGAAGAGAGAGAAAACACCATTTTGTCAAAATTATATTTCACACAACGAGTTACACTATAGAGTTTTAAACAACTATTTATATGTGTCAAAAGTATCTACGGTGGTTTGGCAACCCGACGAGGGTCCCGCAGCTTCCTATTTTTACATTTTCTTACTAGCTACAAAAATGTTCAAAATGGGCTCGAGGCTAATAAACCGCTTCCAAAAGTTGTCTTCTGATGAGAACGCACACCACGATTAACTTTCTACGTGTCCCCAGATATACCAAGAGTTTATAGCAAATGACGAATTTGAAAAAAAAATGAACGGTTTACGTTTGGCGGCTAGTCTTTTGGGGCTACTGGTCGTAGTTGACCCAGTTGTAAAAGGACAAAAGTTAGCTCGAGGGCTCAAGAAACCACGTCCAAAACTGACGTTCAATGGATGATCAAGCAATGAGACACTTCCTACTAGTTCCCCTATATAAGGAGAATTCATCAGAGTCGATGGGACTGAGAACTAGAAAACCATTTTCAAATGGCACAAGTTTTTTGGAGTGATAAGTCGAAATTGGTCCAGTTTGACATCGTCAAACGTGACCGAGGCCTACAAAGTGGCTTTGCCAAACTATCCAGAAAAGTGTTTTTCCCTAAACTGAATGTTCCATGCAATTGTCTAGTAAGAACACTAGAGGTTTGTGAAAATGGATAATAATTTCTCTATCCAGGTTTCAAATGCCGGTTCAAAATGAAAGCCAACTTTCTAGATTTAACAACTTTCTACTATTGCAAAACAATGTAACAAGGCTCCTATAAGAGCATCAAAAAGATCTCATATGTTCGTTTGGGGTCAATCCAGAGGTCAAGGTGACTCATCACATAACAAGGTACACGAATGATGCTTAACATCTCATTTTCAGAGTTACGAAGGGTACTTAATGAGTCTCCGAAAAGTGCAAAAATTAACTATTTATACCAGGAGATGATCAACGTTATCACTGGGAAGTCAATTTCGTCTAGTCGATAAAACAATGTTGTAATGATCCAGTTGGGTAGGAAGCTTTCTACATCACCTCAAAATGAGGGTGGAAGTTCATGTTTTAATGCAAATGGGTTATTTTGACTTCGTGAGTTTTGACACGACATTTCATTGTTTTTGCAATGAGTTGAAATAAACATTTAATGGTATTAAAATCCTAATATTTTAAAATTCTATTAAGTTGCAAAAGAGAACTAAAACATGAGAATTATGAGAGGTAAGGGAAGATGAACCATGCTTGGAAGGAACGGAGTCGGTCCAACCCGCAAGCTTTGGTTCAACATCTCACTTGGGCACTTCATCAACCAGTCCACGAGCCTCGATCTAACCTCCACAACGTCACACAAACTTTTTGATCATTTGAAGTTTTTCCAACAGAATAAGTTGCCCATTATGTTCTAGACAATTTTCTAGAGCCTGTACAAGGCTCCTTTCATTCACACGGGTTAAGATAATGTTGGCAATGGATAGGAGGCTCTACACCATGAGTGTATTTGCTTGAAAGTTTCTAAAGCCTTTTGAATAGATCCACTATGTGCATATCCTGAAATCATGGCATTCCATGAGACAACATTTCTTTGAGGCATTCTATCAAACAGTTCACACGCCTTTTCAACAAATCCATTTTGTGCATATCCTGCAATCATGGCACTCCATGAGACCGCATTTCTTTGAGGCATTTTGTCAAATATTTCTCCTACCCTATGTGTATGCTTTTCTCCAACTATATAAAATGTTAAAAAAACCTTTTCCATAATTCTTTGAAGGATGTCCATACCCAATTTAAAACACTTATTTTGGCACAGGTGAGAGGGTGTTGGAAAAAGGTTATTAAGTGTTGCTTTACAACTATCACATACATTTCCTTCAAAGTTTCAAAGGCCTTTACAACAAGCTCATCTATGAATACCCTGAAACCAATACTCATATCATGGCAACTACAAAAACTGGTAAGAAAATCCCCATTTTGGCGTAGATTGGGAGGGCAAAACTGGAAATATATACAGATTTCTATCATGCCAAGATGGATGCCCTTACCAAGCACTTGCAACTGCAACATCTGACAAAAATCCCTCTCTCTCCATTATGCTTGATGGATATCCACGCCAGTTCAAGGGTTTCCCCATTTTTAATACAGGCTGGGAGAATGTTGGCATAGGACAAGAGTGCATTGGTAAAGAAAACTCATCAGGTTGGAGACCTGTTTGTTGCACACATGAAACAATGTGACTGTCTCCTGAGGAAACCCATGTCTTCTGTACACGGCCATAATCACCCATGCCCGCCATTTTACTGTTTGCACAATATAGTAATCCCTACGTCCATAATGAAAAACATGGCCTCCCTCATGCCTGGTGGGGTGCAGAGAACAGGTGTGGAGCTTCTTCCCATGGTGGTGGCTGTTGTTTTCATTCAGCAATCAGACAGAAGAAAAATCCATAAGGAGCCCCCCCACCCCCCTTTTCCCTAAACCGCCCAATATTTCACGGGCTTTTTAATTTTAATTCTTTTATTTTATTTTTTTTGTTTGTTTGTTTTAACTAAAGAACATAAAAACCCTAAAATGAAACAAATAATTTTAAAAAAGCTTAATGGTAATCCAAAGATAGGAAAAAGGAGATTCCATCCTGGTGCAATGACAAGTGGCACTACATTCTAGAATTGGCCATAGCCATTACACCACATGAGCTCGGTGACTAGATATCCAAACAAACACATTTCCATGAAATGGTGGGACGCCAACAAAAATTGCCAACGTGGGTGAAAGCATCCAAAACTTCTCATTAAAAAAGGTATACATAAAAAAAACAATAATACGAGAGGAGACTCGGTTGGCCAAGGTAGAACTAGTGGTAGGAGTTCGAAACCAAATGCAGGACAAGGACTGAACCACAACGGCGTCACAACAAGAGACCATCTTCTTTGCACGGACCGAGGCGACCAATCCAAACAATAAAATTGCTAATCAAAATAATAATATTACTATTATTTTTATTACTATTATTATTACAACTTAATAATACTTTATTACTCGTATTAACAAGGACCAACATTTAAGCTTGACCAAAACAATAATAGCAGGAATCAACAATTTGAAAGAATTATTATTATTATGCAGGTGTTCCCTCTAGTTGGTCACGCCCCAACAACATCAAGTCATCCTTCAAACCACCTATCGAATTCATGAAAGAGATTTTTCCTTAACAGGGTAATCGAAGAGGTGAAGCCAACAAGGATCGCAGGAGCACAACAATGTTAAATGCTTAGCAACACGGTCGTCGAAGAAGAAAAATAAGAACGAGGGACGGGCACTACAATTGGTCATTGACTAGTCAACCTATGCAAACATTTGTGATGGATAGGCTCTTCCATAGTTGCTCTCGACATTTTTATCTTTTCCATCTATAAGACTCATTTTGAGGGCTTGTAAACTTGTGCAACATACTGATTTTTAATGCCATCAATAGCAATATTGTTGCTTGAAAAACCTGTACTTGCGAGATTTAAAATGTGTTTTGTTGAGGAATGTTTAATTTTCTCACCCTTCATTGGAATTTGTTACTGCAGATTGCTCTGAACTTGATGGCAAAAAATGTTGGACTTACCTCCAAAAAAAAAAATGAAAGATATTTTTAAGAGTGAAATTGAATCTGGGACTTGTTTTCAAGCCATCCCTCCATTTGAAAATTCATTTGGCGGTGATACATTTGTCTTTAATTCCTTATCGCATCCAAAAATATCCTAGAATACACATTACAGTGTGATCCCAATTTTGTTTCAAGTTGTTTTCTTACTACAATTCAACCTTGCTATTTTCGGCTTCCAAACCTTAATTCTACCATTCTCCATGATTATTTCAGTTACCGCATTGATTGTTTAACATTTTCTTTATTTTTTTAATGTTAAAGTATAGACCTTGTTATTTACACAAAGCTATAATAAATACACCAGTTCAGTTGCTAATGGCCATCCTCCTGCCATGTTATGGAGATTACAGTGCTTGGAGGAAGCCAACAATGTTGAAGATAGGGTAACTAGACTTCCTCTCGGTATTTTTTTGCTCATAGTATTGTGTATTGCCATCAAATAATCCACATCATTTTCCAGCAAATATATGTCGCTTTATAGTTCCTCCATTTGGTGGGAGTATAGTTAGTGTATGTTTCTTCACAGTTTTCTAGTTTTTCCGAAATATAATGTATAAGAGAAAGTGAAAAGAAAAATAATTAAATCATGAAATCCTGATAAAGTAAATTAAGTCCACAAACATAATATTATGGAAAATTTAGTTAAGCATTTTTATTTTCCTCGAGCATAATAGTACC
This sequence comes from Taxus wallichiana var. yunnanensis, assembly GCA_018340775.1. Classification (NCBI taxonomy): domain Eukaryota; kingdom Viridiplantae; phylum Streptophyta; class Pinopsida; order Cupressales; family Taxaceae; genus Taxus; species Taxus wallichiana. Next base: position 129,022,244 of record CM031237.1, read on the forward strand.
ATTTAGAAACTTATATCATTCATTGTTATCTCGTGGACATGGAATTCCATATGCTTGAATTATGTTTTTTTGCGTATTTTATCTTTGGAGGTGGACATCTATTTTCCGTGGCGAAACACTATTGAGATTGAGCTACTCGTGCTCCTATGCTTTTTTTTGTCACTCTTTCATCGGCAACAATTTCAGTTTCTTCCATCATGAACCATGATCTCCTCCATTTGTTATTCTCTTTTCGTGCATAACATTCCACTCTCTTCAACATACACTTCTTCATCACTGCCTCCAAAGTCAACCTCTCTTGTGTGCCTACCTATTAGCGTTCACATTGTACACTTTTGGTGCAATTGCTAGTTTATAACCTATTGAATCTATAGAAGCCCTGAATAAGGCCCGTTTATAAGATATATATACCTATATGTAAGTGCACAAATTGAACCATTGTAGACCGTGCAGTACATAAGAGACATGGAACATTATTATTGAACACTGGTAATAAGATACATTAGAGATATATTAGTAGCAGCTATATTTTACCATCCTTATTTATTAGGTGTTTACAAACGATTGTGATAGATGGATGGATCCGTAGAGTCAAGTAGGAAGGATGTCATGGATTATTGAGGTTGGCCGAGGTAAGATTTCTTCCGGCGAGAATTTGAGTAAGCGCCGAGACCCCGGGCCAGCACTGAGCAATGCAATTTCCCTTGGCGCAGTACTGTGCACTGCTGCCGCACCAGTTGAACTTGCTGCAGCATCTTCCAGCGTTGCAAAAGAAGTTTCCACTCGGACTGCATGTCGGATCCGCCATGACCATCGCCACATTAAATGCAAACATAATTACTAACAGTGTCACGCTTATTTTGTACTTGTACACAGTATCCATCTTCTCTTCTGCATATAAACATTTAACAAACAGTTAATAAAGTATTATTTCTCAAACTTAAAACAAAATTGCAGTTAACAGAGTATTATTCTCACATACAAAGAAGAGTATAAACAGAAACTGCAGCTCGATCGATGTTTTTATGTTGGATTTTGTAATGACCATGGGATATATTTATACAGTCCCAGAGGAGGTTAGTGAGATATTCTTTCGCTAATTGGTAATTAGTATTCTTATCTGATTATAAAATCTTAATTACATTTAACAAAGTAACCTACCCATTAATAGCCGATTACTATTGTGCTGGTTGTGGGTTGCTGGCAAGATGCACCGCCCTGCCACCGAGATGGTGGTTCCACCTGTCCATCCATGCAGTATTTGTCATTATATCTAACAACACCTGTTCAGGCCCAAGTTTTCCACCTTTGCTGGCTTTGTTTTGTCATCATGTCTGTGTTTCATGTGGAAAATCTCGGCCTCCAAATGATCTGCTGTAATAATGCGATGACTGCAAACAGCACGCATAAACCTGGTAGGTCCCACGCTCTGGAACAATCAGGAAATCAAAATAAATTAATAGGGACTCAAACAGGAGAATTCCAGAGTGAATAGAAGAAAAAATAAAAGAAAAACTTTCTACATTTAGATTAACTACATAGGCGAGTATTAATCAGGGATTTAGAGTATAAATCAAAGCGAACCTGCTAGGCATGTTCGAGGAATTCAGGAAGAGGCAAGGGAATTACCAAAATTCAGAGAAACACTGTAAATGAATGGTTTTAAATTTAAGAGTGGCTACTGATCTTACCGTTATCTTAAAAACATTGCTGGCCCCGAAACCCAATCAATGTGCTGTAACAAATGGGTATGTTGCTGCATTTAAACATGATATAAAATCTTTCTTCCTTTACAGATCACACAATAAAGATGTGTGTTGGTATCCAAATTGATTCTCTTTCTAGGGCTGAGCAGCATCACAAAGCTTGCAGGATGCTTAGAGACAGATGAATCACTATTGTGAGTCATTTTGTACCCGGGGATGAAATTCAGATGGCTCTTTGTCACTCAAACTTTGGAGAAATGGATAGCACCTTCTTTAAGGGCTTGATCTACCCTCACTACTTTAGGTTGTGCCTTCAACTAGGATGAGAGGAGCCGTTCTGTAACCTGTCTTGGTGGAGGATATCAAGAAATCCTTCCTTCTACAACTTTCAAGGGAACCTTGAGAAAATATGATCAATACAACACAATCTAACTATCACAAGTTGTCACACTAGAGAGTGGAGATGTTTTCTGGTCAAGGTTCAGGTAGTTACTAAAGACAATTATGAAAACTTGATTGTTTCTACATATTTTTGGAGTAGAATTCAGATCTTTGTGGATACACAACAAAAACAGGGGTGGTGCTTGTAGGATTTATCAGTTAAGGGGTTTTTTGGTGGGAAGTTAAGCAAGACAAAGTTGATTTTACCAGATCTTTGAGAACCTTTACAAATTGGAAGACTCGCATAACAGAATGCTTCAAAATACCCAAAATATTCCTTCAACCAAAAGGTGTGTATCAATGGAGGCCCAGAGATGCACATTTTCTCACAATCTTTGAGAATTCAACACAAAGGCTCATGCTAAAAGACTCAATTAAACATCAAAGTCCCAGATCAATCACGCCTAAGATACACTCATAGACTTACAAACAATTTTTGTCAACATAGTGAAGGTAAAATGATTTTAAATTGTTTATTTCATTACCAGATGAAGGCTCTTCTTGTAATGAAATTGCAAATGCCAAAATAGTGTTACAAAGATAAGATCTGTGTGATTTTAAAAGGGATTGAACATAAGATTGCAATAGGAATAGAAAAACTATTTGAAGACACTCAGAAATGGAAGAAGACACAAAATGCTCATGATCAACACAAACTTATTCAAGGTTTATTAGATTCATCAGCAGGGAAAAGTTTCCAAAACAATCTCAAAGCTTGTCAATGGTTGTACACTTGCAACCAACTTGACACGATTAAAATCTAAAACACACAAGAGATAATCAAGTTTTATCAGATGGCTTCTCAAGTAGAAAATGGTTTCTCTCAAAATTTTCTCTTGGAAAAATTAACAACCGACCATTTGCATGACTAAATCATGCCTTTTATAGCATTTGCTTTACATCAAAGCCCTTTTCCCCTAAAAACAAGGATATTCCGAGGAATCCTTTGTTTGTTACAATATTTTCTCTGGAAAATGACATCTAACAGATTTACACCCAAAAACTGTCAGGTGTAAAAAAGATAAACGTTTTTCAAGATCTCCATCGGTTGCTTTTAATAGGGGCATCCGGTCATCGCCTTTGGCAGCATACTCTTCACCTTTCATGTCTGCAACTTCCTTCTCTTTGTTTTCTTCCTCTGCATCTTGCTCTATGTTGGATCTAGCATTTTTTCTATAGGTGCCCGAGCAATTTTTTCAAAATAACAACCTTCACATTCTCTAAATTCAAAATTTGAGCTCCATAATGATTTAGATTTGCACTTCTCTGATAAAAATGACAAGAGATAATCAGATTAACAATGAAAAATGAAATGCATTCGCATCTCTTGAAGCTTTGGAGCATTGATGGTGGCAAAAACCAGATGCATCACACCATAGCCATTAAATATGCCTTTCACCACTTTGAATTTGAGCTATCCACATGGAAAGATCTGAGTCAAATGGGCCTAGGGGCACCTTTTACATTTTATGAAATTTTGAAGAAAAATGTGTATTTTGACATTTTACCCCGCCCTTCCTCCTTCGAAATACAGGCTCGACACGTGGCTTAATCTGGGCATCTTCGGGGCCATGGCTCACTTTATAACTTTATTCCTTTTTTCACAAAAAAGGCTTAAATTCTTAAATTGCCCCAACACTCTCCTTCTCTCGCTTTGACTTTTCAATGCTGCCATGTGTCCTTCTTTGATCCCTAGTGGAGTTGTAGTTCACTTTATAACTTTAAACCTTTTGAAGCTAAAAATTCAAAATGTTCCGACAACCCGCCTTCCCTGCTTTGAATTTTAAAACTGCCACATGTCCTTCTTTGATCCCCAAGCGGAGTTGTGGTTCACTTTATAACTTTAATCCTTTTGAAGCTAAAAAGCTTCAAAGTTTTCCACAACCCGCCTTCCCGCTCTGACTTTTAAAACTGCCACGTGTCCCTCTTTGATCCCTAGTGGAGTTGTGGTTCACTTTATAACTTTTACTCCTTTTAAAGTTAAAAACTTCAAAGTGTTCTGACAACCCGCCTTCCCACTCTGACTTTTCAATGCTGTCACGTGTCCTTCTTTGATCCCAGCAGGAGTTGCGGTTCACTTTATAACTTTAATCCTTTTGAAGATAAAAACTTCAAAGTGTTCCGACAACCTACCTTCCCACTCTGACTTTTTAAACTACCACGTGTCCTTCTTTGATCCACTTAATAATTTCAAACAACCAATCAAGATCCTTCGGGCCTCGGGGCCAATTTGATATTTTTGCAAAACTTAGCAAAAAGTGACAAGTTTATAAAATAGACCTGCCATGCCTCATCCAATTAATGATGAAAACGTAGCCATGAACATTGAGACAAAATTTGACAGGGAAAACACAACCATAGAAGATGAAAATGTAGGGGAAACTTCACCATTGATGCTTAGAATGAATTTTTCTTGAAGGAGAGAGAAATTGAAAACAATACCAAGCTCAATACGATCCATAACCACAATAAGGATTAACAACATTCAAAACGAAGGAGAAAATATTTACGAACCAGATGGGGAGACAGAAAACACATCGAACCAGGTGGACTAAGCAATTTTTGAATAAACAAGTTGAGATCAAAACGAGCACCAACATCGGCTCCAACTCGGGGATGGGCACTCCCAGCGAATGCCACAAGAACAAAAAGTAGACCATGTGCCAAACAATCCATTGGGCAATGGAGTCAAGCACCGACTTGTAGAGTAGAGAAAACAACTTCCAACTTCCTAAGAACCAACTGAAAAACCAGCAAAAACTAGTCACCAAGGACCTGGACAAACAAAACCCGAAAAACACAGAAAGGAAACAAAGACAAACAATTGTACACTATACAAATGATGTGTACCTTGATTCTGAGAAAGAAATCAATGAAATGTTTCAAGTGTTATCCATTTAGAATACGAACATGCCAAGAAGTCCTGATATTCTTTCAACAACTAGGACATATGCTTGCTTTTCTTCTCCATCCCAATTGCTATCTAACCAGATTTTTCCATGCTTATCCTTTGTGCCTAGGTCATATTCTTCAACATTTCTCGAGGTTGCATCAAACATCAAATTTCTAGGAGAACCAACATGCTCAGGATATTTGCATTGATCAACTTCATGCTCCTTAAAAACAACATAACCTTCCAAGTTGTTGACATCAACATCTGCAAACAATACTTCATAAGAAGCATTATTAGGGTCTTCTATAAGATGTAACATTTTCTTCTCACCATACAACTTGACAAGGTTCCCCTCAATGGGTATGATTGCATAAGACATATCTATTTGCACACTTCCACCAATAATGGCTGCCCACTTTCTGGATAACAACGTCCCCCACTTGGCAGGACAATCCACAATAACCACATTGAAGGTCAAGTAATTTCCTGGAAAGGCTACCAACTTTACTACTAATCCCTTGACATATCCAACCACTAGCACTTCTATTGAATCCATGCCCATACATTTCCCATAATATGTTGTTACCTTGATGTCTAACTCATTCATTACCTCAAGAGGCATTACATTACTTGAGGCTCTAGAATCAAACATGCAATTATGTAGCAGTCTATATTTAATAATCAAAGTGGTAAAGAATGGATCCACATTGAGCTGAGATTCTACCAAAGAAGTTTCCAAATAAACCTCAGGTGATTCACCTAGTTCCTCTTATGCCTGGGGGAACTCTACATTGTTCACACTTCTTCCCTGGGTAATCATTTCTTCCTTGAATCCCAAATATTCAGATGCCCTTTCCTTATGCTCAGGAATTCTAAGCAATTCAGCAATGGGAACAATAACCTTGATCTAACTCAAGATTTGGGCAATATCACATGGAACATATTTGGGAAATGCAGTGTTAGGGGGGAGATTTACAACTTCTTCTAATAGTATGGGATTTTTTATAGTTTCGGCATGGGTAGGGGTACAAGCTCTATTTGGGGTAGCTAGGCCTTTTCCAGATGTATCTTTTTTAGGAAGATCCTTTGGGACATTGGTAAGATTTGGAATTTTTTGCTTAGCTTGTGGCCCTACCCTTTTGACAACCTTACTTCTTTTATTGTGTTCCTTTTCTTGAACAACTGCTGCATTCATTAACAATTTTATGTCCTCTTCTGAAGGAATTCCTCCATCATACTTTTTAATCATCGAGCTCTTAAGTACTCAAAATCATGGTTAGTCAAATCAAATACTTGCACCATGTCAATTTCAAAAGTATTGATAGGGGGAAGAGGAAATACCCGGTGGACACAATCCCAGAAGCTCTCAATAGTTCTAGCACTCATTAGCTCAGTTGAGGTTTCCCCTTGCTTGTGAACCTTCAAGGCACTCCATTATGCATGCATGCATCATATGTCTTATCATCATCTACATCCTTAAACTTCCTTATCAACATCACATGGGGTGTGTGGCAAGAAACACTTATCACACCACTCCATAACATGAGCCTCTTCAACATTAGCAACCCTGGCAGCCAAAGGATCAGGAACCAATCTATTGTCCTTGGGTTGAGGTTGTTTATTCCCTGATCCCATAGGCCCTTTCCCTCTATCATCAGATCTATGATCACCCCTGGGATGATTACCAAATATTTCCTAACCTTGCAGTTTGTGCTAAACCTGGGAACTCTGTCCAATACCCTTCTCTGCTCTAGCCAACTTGTAGGATATCTCTTTTACTGCCCCATCTAAGGTCTTCACCATTTCCTCTAGATCCATGGCTTTATTTTTCTGATGCCCTTCAAGATTGATCAATTTTACACCCTCCCTCTTAGGAGGCTTGCCAACAGCTTTGATATTGTTTTTATTTGCAAATCCATGGTGAAGGCTTGCCTCATTGTTCCTGGGTTTTTATCTCTTAGGTAATAGGCAGCCTTTTTATCAAAAGCATCAAAATATTTTATCATATAGGATTCATCACTTGTTCTAAGGATAATAGGCAACCTATTCAAGGTTTTATTGAACCTAGTATTTAAATACCTAATAGATTCATTTAGATTTTTCTTTATATTTTCAAATTCTGATAAAAGGAATATGGGATCTATTTTATCCCCATACTACAATCTAAAGACATTTTTCATTTCTATCCATGAATCTATTGAGTTAGCTAGCAAATATTTATACCAATAATGTGCATCCTCCTCAAGAGTATGAATAAATAATTTTATGTACACGTCTTCAAAAGCAATTTCAAAGACCTCCATCATATTGATAAAGAGCCTTAAGTGTTGATCACCAGTAATTGCATTATTTCCTTGGAATTTTGGCAATCTATTTCTGACATCCTGTGGCACAATATTTGGATATCCAACCATACCTCTGAAATTTATAGGACCAAAGGTATTGACCACAAAAGGAGGTCTAGGTGGAGGCTGATCCATATTTCCTTGGGAGGTGAATTTACAGGGGAATCTAAATGATAAGGAACAAGAGGTCCCTAGGGCAAGAGTTTATGTTTCAAAATATATACCCTCTATTGGTTCAACTTCATGGAAAATCTTATCAACTTTGGAATACACAGGAAAACTGGGAAGTACCTCTTTCAAAGACAAATTAAGGTCCCTCTCCAGTTGGAGAACTCAAATTGACATGAGGACTATCTACATCAGAGTCACTTGAAGATGTGTGGTAATCTTTAACCGTAGTTAGATCACTTTTCAAAATTGCTAACTCCTTCTTTGAGTTTTGATCTCCTACTATCTTCCAAATCTGTCTTCCCCCTGATTTTACTTTTCCCAGCTCTAAAAAAACTTTATAATAGGATCTATAGTAAAGAAATATCTTCTTCCTTCCATCTTTGCAAACTTTAGCAATGAAATCCACTTAACACAGGTTAAGGCACTTGTATTTATCATATTTCCAAATTAACATGGAGTCGCCACTAAGGATTTTCACCTCAGTTGTGCAAATGCACTATAAGAAATGTGTCAAATGTCTTATCAACACCTAATCTCCATAAAGCTTAATGGATCTGACCTTCCTTTACCAATATTTATCACTATTTATACAAATTCAATGCAATAACAATTGGAAACTGAAATACTTGCACAATGAACTTGTAATTCCACACAATTCTTACAAATCTTAGCAAAGGATAATGTTTACACAACATTTTAGCACTTAAATCATGTAAGAATTATTACCAGGGTCTTCATATGTATGTATTTGCTAAAATAGTCCCCGAAAATGGTGCCATTTAGGTGTTTTTGATGGTGGATGCAAAAATACCACTCAAATACCTCAATATCTCCCTGAAAACAGTGCCATTCAGTGTTAGTATCCAAATTTATTCTCCTTCTAAGGCTGAGTAGCATCACGAAGCTTGCAGGATGCTTAGAGACAGATGAATCACTATTGTGAGTTGTTTTGTAGTCGGGGATGGAATTCAACTGGCTCTTTGTCACTCAGACATTGGAGAAATGGATATCACCTTCTTCAAGGGATTGATCTACCCTCACTACTTTAGGTTGTGCCTTCAACCAGGGTGAGAGGACCCGTTCTGTAACCTGTCTTGGTGGAGGATATCAAGAAATCCTTCCTTGTACAACTTTCATGGGAACCTTGAGAAAATATGATCAATACAACACAATCTAACTATCACAAGTTGTCACAATAGAGAGTGGAGATGTTTTCTAGTCAAGGTTCAAGTTACTAAAGAAAATTATGAAAACCTGATTGTTTCTGCATATTTTTGGAGTAGAATTCAGATCTTTATCGATACACAGCACAATAGGGGGTGGAGCTTGTAGGATTTATTAGTTAAGGGGTTTTTGGTGGGAAATTAAGCAAGAAAAAGTTGATTTTACCAATATTTGAGAACCTTTACAAATTGGAAGACTCACAGAACATAATGCTTCAAAATACCCAAAATATTCCTTCAACTAGAAGGTGTGTATCAATGGAGGCTCAGAGATGCATGGTTTTACACAATATTTGATAATTCAACACAAAGGCTCATCCTAAAAGACTCAATTAAACATCAAAGTCCCAAATCAATCACGCCTAAGATACACTCATAGACTTACAAACAATCTTTGTCAACATAGTGAAGGTAGAATGAGTTTAAATTGTTTATTTCATTACCAGATGAAGGCTCTTCTCATAATGAAATTGAAAATGCCAAAATACTGTCACATAAATAAGATCTTGTGTGATTTCAAAGGGGATTCAACATAAGATTGCAATAGGAATAGAAAAAACTATTTGAAGACACTCAGAAATGGAAGCAGACAAAAAAATGCTAATGATGAACAAAACTTATTTGAGGTTCATTAGATTCATCAGCAGGGGAAATTTTCCAAAACAATCTCAAAGCTCATCAATGGTTGTACACTTGCAACCAACTTGACACGATTAAAATCTAAAACACATGAGATAACCAGTTTTATCAAACGTCTTCTCAGGAAGAAAATAATTTCTCTCAAAATTTTATCTTGGAAAAATTAACAACCAACCATTTGCATGACTAAATCATGCCTTTTATAGCATTTTTTTACATCAAAGCCCTTTCCCCCTAAAAACAAGGATATTATGAGGAATCCTTTGTTTGTTACAATATTTGCTCTAGAAAATGACATCTAACATATTTACACCCAAAAATTGCCAGGTGTATAAAAGATAAAGTTTTTTCAAGATCTCCATCGATTTCTATTCACAAGGGCATCCAGTCATCGCCTTTGGTAGCATACTCTTCACCTTTCATGCTTACAACTTCCTCCTCTTTGTTTTCTTCCTCTTCATCTTGCTCTGCTGGATATGGATTTTTTTTGCAGGTGCCCGAGAATTTTTCAAAATAGCAACCTTCACATTCTCTAAATTCACAAATGGAGCTCCACAATGATTCAGATTTGTACTTCTCTGATAAAAATGATAAGAGATCATCAAATTAACAATGAAAAATGAAATGCATTCACATCTCTTGGAGTTTTGGAGATTTAATGGTGGAAAAACTAGATGCATCGCGCCATAGCCATTAAATATGCCTTTAACCACTTTGAATTTGAACCATCCATGTGGAAATATCTAAGCCGAAATGGGCTTGGGGGTACCTTTTGCATTTTATGACTTTTTGAAGAAAAATGCATATTTTGACATTTTTCCCCACCCTTCTTCCTTTAAAATATGGGCTCAACACGTGGCTTAATCTGGGTGTCTTCGGGCCATGGCTCACTTTATAACTTTATTCCTTTTTTCACAAAAAGGCTTAAATTCTCAAATTTCCCCAACGCTCTACCTTCCCACTTTGACTTTTCAATGTTGCCACGTGTCCTTCTTTGATCCCCAGTGGAGTTGTGGTTCACTTTATAAATTTAAACCTTTTGAAGCTAAAAAACTTCAAAATTTTCTACAACCCGCCTTCCCTTCTTTGACTTTTCAAACTACCACATGTCCTTCTTTGACCCCCATTAGAGTTGTGGTTCACTTTATAACTTTAATCCTTTTGAAGCTAAAAAGCTTCAAAGTGCTTCAAAACCCACCTTACCGCTCTCACTTTTCAAACTGCCACATGTACCTCTTTGATCCCCAGTGGAGTTGCAGTTCACTTTATAAATTTTACTCCTTTTAATGTTAAAAATCTTCAAAGTGTTCCGACAACCCGCCTTCCCACTCTGACTTTTCAACACTACCACGTGTCCTTCTTTGATCCCAATCGGAGTTGCGGTTCACTTTATAACTTTAATCCTTTTGAAGCTAAAAAAATTCAAAGTGTTCTAACAACCCGCCTTCCCGCTCTAACTTTTCAAACTGCTACATGTCCTTCTCTGATCCACTTAATAATTTCAAACAACCAATTAGGATCTTTCAAGCCTCGGGGCCAATTTGATATTTTTGAAAAACTTAGCAAAAAGTGACAAGTTTATAAAATAGATCTGTGCCTCATCCAATTAATGATGAACACGTAGCCACGAACATTGAGACAAAATTTGACAGGGAAAACACGACCGTAGAAGATGAAAATGCAGGGGAAACTTCACCATTGATGCTCAAAATTAATTTTTATTCAAGGAAAGAGAAATTAAAAACAATATTAAGCTCAATGCGATCCATAACCACTATGAAGGATTAACATAATTAAAAACGAAAGAGAAAAGCTTTACGAACCAAATGGAGAGACAGAAAACACGTCAAACTAGGCAGACATCAATTTTTGAATAAACAGGTTGAGATAAAAATGAGCACCAACAATGTGCTCAGTTAGGCACTTGGGAGGAAGGACGTTACCACATTACACTCGAGAAGGTAACCCTGATGTATTTCTACATGTGATGGAAGTCCATTTGACATGTTAAGTAGAGAGAAGGAATATGCATACCTGTACCTTACGCTGAATAGAAGTGCATTGGTGGGAAACTCATCAAGAAAATATTCTAGAATGGAGTGAAGTGAGAATCACATTCTCTGTTAGGTTTCTCCAGATAAATGCACCCTCTCAAATAGGAGACTATGATGGGAAGGAATTCACCTCATCTCATGTCCAGGAATGTGAGAGAGCATGGATGGTAGGCCCAGAAGCCTTTCCTCCCTCACTATGGTGCATACGTTCTATTCCACCTTGTAAATTGTGCTCATTTATCATATATCCATTCAGAGTTACATCGTCAGGTGGAAAATTGGAAAGAGTTGATGGTGGATATTATTCAAACTTTTGAGTGTTTACATCTTAAACCATCAGTGAATGAGGCATTGTAGGTAGTCAAGCACCTTACCTTGGGAGATAGTGCCACCACTAAGGACCAAATCCAGGATTTTTTGGGAGACCTTGAGTTGGGGTGCGCTTCGTATAAGAAGAAGGAGAATAAGTACATCTTGAGTGTGCCTTCCTAGAGAAAGAAAGGGGTAAGTTGGAATACCTTATAGATGATGAGTAAGTATGAAAATTTATATTTTGATCATACAGAAGGTACACGTGAAGTATTGGATAAAGCAGATGAAAAAGTGTGTGCCTACCATGATCCCTTGAAAATAAATAAGGTTAACATTGGTATAGAAGAAGAGCCAAAAGAAGTTGTCATTGGGGATTACTGGACGGACCAGGAGGTTTCAAAAATAGTTGAGCTATTATGTGACTTCCAAGATTTGTTCCCGTGTGGGTACCATGAATTGAAGGGATTTCATCACTCATTAGGGGAAATGTGGATTAAGTTAAAATAAGGTGCACACCTCGTTAGGATGAGACCCTATAGGATTAACCTGAATCTGCATGTAAAGGTTAAGGAGGAAATTGATAAGATGATAGAATCTAGAATCATTGAGGTAATTGAGGAATTTGAATGGGTGAGCCCAATGGTGATTAGTATCAAGAAGGATGGGAGGATAAGGATATGTGTAGACTATAGAGATTTGAATGTTGCATGTGTCATAGATCCTTTCCCAACCCCATTTACTAAAGATATCTTGGAAGGTAGCAGGGTGAGAGATATATTCTTTTACAAATGGATTCTCAGGTTATCACCAAGTAAGGATTGCGAAGGAAGACCAGGAGAAGACTACTTTCACCATTGAATGGGGAATTTTTTCTTATACGGTTATGCCTTTGGGCTTAAGAATGTTCCTATTCTATTTTCATGCATTTTTCTACAAAAATTTCAAGACTTCATCCATAAACTTATGCAAGTTTACCTGGATGACTGACAATGTATGGGTTAGTAAGAGATCATTATGACAACTTAAGATTGATGTTTGAGAGGTGCAAGAAATTGAGCATCTCTCTAAACATTAAGAAATGTTTATTTACTACTCCTTTTGGCACATTACTAGGTCACATTATTTATTAGGAAGGCTTATTGGTAGATCCTGACAAAGTTTTTGTTATTTTAGGATTGGAGGATCCTACCAGTCAAGGCATAGTGCATGGATTCTTAGGACATATGGGTTACTATAGAAAATTCATCAAGGTCTATGGGATTTGCTACCATTGTAAAACACCTTTCATGCCATTCATTTGAGAAAGCGGGGAAATAGGTTATTAGAAGATTTGTTAAAACATAAGAGTAAGTTTCCTTGGGAAAGGTGCAATAGGTGGATTTTGAGACATTGAAGGAGAAACTTACTACTACGCCCATTTTGCACTTTCCCTCTTAGGACAAGCCTTTTCATGTATAGGTTGATGCATCAGGAGTGGTAATTGGAGCAGTGTTGGAAAATCTTGGAGAGGGGATTGTTGATCACCCCTTGTGTTTTGTAAGTATAAAATCAATGCCAGCTATGTAGAATTACACAACAAGAAAGCGCGAAGCATTGTCTATGATTTATGTGTGGCATAACTTTAGGCAATACTTGTTGGCTACTCTGTTTATATTTTACATGGATCACATTTTTAAGGACACATATATCATTAGATCTTGTTAGTTCAGGAGTTTGACTTTTCGGTTGTAGTAAAACAAGGAAAGTGTAATTCAAGACCTGACCATCTTTCAAGAAATTATTCAAGTGAGGACATGTACATCATTGAAGACACAATGCCAGATGCACAGTTGTTTTTGTTATACCGTGTGCCCTCTGATTTAGAGGATTTTTTTTCTTATAAACGGTGTGGCACCTAAAGGAATGAAGGCTTTGGTAAAAATTGGTTTGGCTATATGTGCGTGCCCTATATGTTATTCAACGGAGACCTATACAAACTAGGCCAATATGAGGTTTTGCATCGGTGTGTGGTGGAACATGAACGTAATGCAATCATGGAAGAAGCTCATGAACGCATTGCAAGAGGTCACTATGTAGGAAATTTGACTATGGGCAAGATCCTATTGGCAAGCCTTTGGTGGGAGATAGTTTATAAGGATTGTATAGAGTATTGCAAGGCTTGTGACCATTGTCAGCACCTTGGTAATCCGGGGAGAGATGAAATTCTGTTAAGACCTATTGCTAGTGCAGAGTCATTTGAGAAATGGGAAATTGAATTTGTAGGCCTCATTTCCCTAGCCATGCACATGATAGGTTCACACCATATTATCACTTATACATACTATCTTACGAGATTGGCAGAAGCAGAACCTACAAAGGATTACATGGAGGCTACAACAACTTGGTTCTTATGGGAGAATATAATCAACATGTATGGATGCCCATTGATTTTAACAAGTGATAGAGGTACTCATTTCTTGAATGAAACTGTTAGAATCTAATTGGTATTTTATGGTGGCCCATCACAAAACTACGCCCTATCACCCTCCGGAAGAATGGAACTATTGAGGCCTTTAAAAATATATTGAGCCAAACATTGACTAAAATTTGTGATGTTGGAAGGAGAGACTGGGATGATAAAGTCTTTGCAGTATTATGAGCATATCGAATGAACTCATAAAATATTGAACAAGGCCACACCTTTTTAGTTAGTATTCAACATAGAAGATGTTCTTCCCATTGAATTTATGTTACCATCCCTACGTATTGCATGCGGGAGGATTGGTTGATGAGAAAGCACTTGAAGAGAGCATATACAAACTAATGCAATTGGATGAAAGGCACATTATATCCCAATGGATCCAAAGATGGAGAAAGCTAGGTAGAAGGCATGACATAATCATCATATTAAAAATAAGAAGTTTGAGGTTGGGTAGAGGGTTCTTCTGTATGATTCAAAGTTTTTGCGAAATCCTAGGAAACTCAAAGTGTATTAGTTGGGACCATGTGTCATATCACATATAATTGATTCAGGCACTTTTCAGTTATAAGAATTGGATTGAACACACTTTCCCGGATTATAGAGGGAGTAAGTTGAAGCCCTATTATAAATAAGTCTTCTTGGTATTTTTAAATAATGCAGTGTTACCATGTAGTTTAGGTTTCCCTTCATGAATTTTCCTTTATATGTGTTTACCTTCATCTTTTTTATGCTTTGTCTTTTATTTTGGTGTGTTTTAATAAGTGTGTTTGTGTGCCTGTAGCCAGTTACTATCTAAGGATGTTTTCATGCACAAAGGATCACGCATAATTTTAGTGTGGGTAGGAGAGTGCGTAGAATGAAGAAGCGGAACACGGTTGGAGCAATGTTGATTGGTGGCCTAGGAGAGAAAAACATAAGTACAATATATCTGATAAGGAATGTGCGTAATAGGGGTGATAAGGGTTAGAGATGAAATGGTGTCAAGGAAGCTGTATAAAAACCACTTACAGTGATGAATGCATAGATCAAACTAAAATAGGTTACAATAGGGAAAACTAAGTTTTAGACACAGGAAGATGGAATTCAGCGCTACGATTTTTTGTAAGGATATGTTGTCAATATAGTTTGGTGCACCAGAAGGTTGAGGAGGTTACGCGTAAGTATATGTGTGAAAGACAACGCTAGACACAACGTGTGGGATGAAAACATTGGAAAAATCTGAAATTAATGTGAAAGTATGGTGGTAGGTGGCATGGAGATTAATGCAGGACAAATTAGAAAACTATAAATAGTGAGTCATGCATATGTTATTTTTCACCTTGCATTTATTTTTTGAAGAGCTCTTGCAACTAGGACATCCTTACGAGAAATCTTCAAAAGATGCATATGAAGTGAATAATGTGACAAATTTTTGAGCCATATTGTAATGAAGTATGCGAGTGTGTGGAATTGGTTGTTTGAAGGATTCCTATGAGTTTTTACGTTGTCTTGTGGGAGAAGAGGTTTCTAGGTTGGGGTTTGTAAAACTACGGCATGGGTTTGAAGAAATTACGTAGAGGTATTGGAATCGAAGGACCAAGCAGTAAGAAATAAAAAACACAAGGAAGAATTGGCAAGGACCCAACAAGGAGGATTGGACCAAGGAAGGGATGAAACATTTCACTGAATAAGAAGGGCAAGGGAAAAGGAAATCCAATCGCATCGACAAGTTTTAATGAAGAATGGTATGTAGAGATGTAGTACCCAGATGGCATTTTAATGAGGATGGAATGGGTCTCTCACATTCATAAGATGGTTATAAGTGATTATAACAATAGGAAAAATACCACTGAGAAAGAGATGGCATTAGAGATAGTTTGTCCTCTAGGAGAGAGAACACAAGATGAAAAAAATGTGTATGATGACTCCGTGAAGGTAAAATTGGAGAAGGCTAGGCTTTTTCAAATTTTTGAGTTGCCATTTTTGGAAAACCTGAGAGATTATACCAATGGCTCATGTCGCACATACATGAATATTACTTCTACTTCACAGGGAGGAGGATGCGTATAACCGTAGTTGATCTCTAGATATAATTGACTTATCTATATAGGAGAGTCGTTAAACGATGACTTGGGTGACAAGGAGGCTATTATGGAGATAGCTAAGGCATATGAATACAAGAAGGGTGGGCACTATTTCTATATTGCCAAGATCACTGACCCAATCATGAAGATGGTTATGTGCCTACTCACCAAGTTGAATGGGAAGGAATGATGGATGCAAGTGAATAAGAGATGGTTGAACATTTGCAAAAATATTTCGAAGGGACAATCTACAACCTCGTGGCATTCATTTCAGAGGATATCATCGATGCCACGCATAATGGAGATAAGATTATGTATGGTAGTATTCTCCTTACCATTGTGTTTTCTGATATTTGAGTGCCCGATGGGTCAAATAACAACATTTGGCAATACCCAGAGAAGAACACCTCCCAACCAAGATGTTTGAGGCATACACTTGTGATACTATAACGTTTGCATATAAGGCATTTTGACAAGTGGTACAAGTGGATGCACGATGAATTTGGAGTGGAATGGAGGATTCCTAAATAATTTCCAGCCTTGGTAAAGGATGAGGCTGAGTTTTTAGTGTACCAAAACTTCTGCATTGGCAGGTTCACGTTAACTGATGGCACCAAAATCCTATGGTGTAAACTACCTTTTTCCTTCACACCGTAGTATTTTCAAAGCATAGTTAATAGATTTAAGGAGGCTAAGAAGTTGTGGTTTTATCTAAGTGAAGTATATCAAGAGTAACATGCATTGATCGAACATTGGTGTATCCTAAGAAGTGTGCATATGTGGAGAAGTATGTCTCTCATGACATACATATGCTAAGGCCCATAACATTACCACTTGCAGGAAGCATAGTGACAAGGGTGTACATACGCCTAAGGCCCAAGTTTGAAAAGGTAGTATACATCAGGATGATGTCTCCATCCTTGAATAACCCACCAGAATAAAAAAGATAGTGTCAAAGAAGAGAGAAAGAGAGGAGACACCAGCAAGCATGGCACCAATTATGTGGGTATTTCAGACCACAAAGGCACAAGAGTAGGGCGTGGGAATGAGCACTTATACTCATGGTGGAAGAGGTCACCAATAAAATAGAATTCCCCCATGAAAGAGATTTCCCTAGTAGTAGGTTATATGGTGAGGAAAAAATAAAGGGTAGTGTAGAGTTAAGACTCTGAGAAAATGGAGAGCGAAGAAGGTGATGAGACTGGAGGAGAGGGTGAGGAGCACGAGTAATATAATGACCCCTCTGGTGTTCGATATACGTGAATCGATGAAGCGTTCGAATGGATCAAAATATGTCAGAATCCTAAGCACTGCATAGGGCAAATGTTTATACGAAATCCTAAGTAGGATGATTTTTCTAAGGGAACTTGATAGAAATAAGGAAGTGAAGAGATAGTGGGGACAAATGTGCATGGGACCCCACACTTGTCTGGTGAACATTTGGATGACATGGTGGAGAAGGAAGTAGGACGTATCATCAAGGACTTGGTAGATCATGAGGTTGAGCACAATGTGGAAGAATTAGGGAAGGATTATGGAAGCATGGGTAGAGATACTAGTTTAGTAGTCAGTTTCCCAACAAGAGTGCACACATATGGCAAGGGCGCGGTGGAAACACAAGGACCCTCAATGACTTATGTTAATGATCGAAACAAGGTCCTAAGCATGTGTTTCCAAAGCATAGATCCTAGAGACTAACTATTTTTCTAGTCCTCTTTTGTTGAAGGTGGTGCATACACACACACACAAGGAAGATGTTTTCATGGAATTTTGAGTCCCATGTTGATGAACCATAATTCGAGGTCGATGCAGGAGCATTGATAACCACAAAAATTCTAATGAGATAAATCCTATTATGGAATCGCAACAACTGACTAATGAACAAGCGTGTAACATGCTAAAAAAGGTAGTGGTGGAGGTCGAAGCAAGGTTATTTGAGAGGGATAACAAGATTAGGGAATTAAAGAAAGTATTGGATGAGAAGAACAAGGAAATCATAGAGAGAGATGACGAGATAAAGGGGAAGGAGTCTATAATTGCGTAGTTAAGGATGGAGTTGAGAGAAGAAAAGGGGAAGGTGTACAAAGCCTACAAGAAAGTGTAGACTATCTCAAACTCCATAATTTTAGCACACCCATATTTATCCCCCTACATAATTATGAGTCATCCTTCCACTTTCTAGAGGATTTGACACACTTAATCATGATGGAGAAGCAACCACTTCCACTAGAGTCGATGGAGGAAGTTATGGCATGAAAAAGAGAGGAAGAGAATCAAAAAATTAAGGAGACCATAACTCGGTACTCTAAGCCCCTTGCTTCAGTGAAGACCATGGCACATGGCCAAAGTTTTCTATGACTACTGCAAAGACAAGGACAAAGTGGCAAGTGTGCTAGTTGCTACACATGAGGCAGATCTGAAGGAATTCTAGGGCAAGAATAAAGGTAATATGGTGGAACATGAAAAAATATTCGTGGAGGTTGAGAAGAAATCTGAGGTGATTGAAACTTTAAGGGCCTCTATAAAGAATAAGGTAAAGGAAGTGTATCCCTAGATTACACATAAGATGGATGTGTTGAACAACCTTAGCAAACAAAGGGAGAATATTGTGGATACATTGAAGGCTAAGGGTAAAGATTTGATGTTTGATGAGGTCAACCCAATGATAGGGTATTTTATTTTAATAGCAGTGAGGTGGATTCTTGGAATAAGATTGAAGCCTCCTTGAATAAATACTTCCCAATCCTTATACAGTAGTAGAAAAATTATTTTGTTCTTTGGTGTAAGCCGGATGCGAGTTATTTCATTATCCTTTCTCTATCCTTTGTTGAAAGAGAAGATTGTTTCCGAGGGTGGAAAACATATTTAGTGTGGGGTAATGTTGAGCCCATAAATGACTAAGTCCCGAAGTAGAGGATGAGTGCACATGGACAACAAGGAAGGAAGAGGGTGCGTGACAACGAGCGCACATGGAGAACTAAGTGATTGAACAATTCAGTTTGAGTGAAGGGCTTGAGTAAATATGGAACATTTGATGTTGGCGCATGGACGTAGAAGGGGGTTCTGAGACTTCACTACATTATGGAATATGGTGTTCCATTGAAAACACATGAAGGTGTGGGTAGGCATGATAAGTGGATAGGGTTAGAACTTGGAGTCTTGCAACTCAAGGAAAGAATATTCCAAGAAAGTAATATTCCAAAATGTAATCAATATGGATAGTGGAGGCCAATCAGGGTTTTTGTGAGATAACATAGGCACTCGACTATGGAAGAGAATGATTCCATCTGGCATGCATCCTACTCGTGAGTAAAGGTGAGGTGGTGGAGGAAATATCTTGATTCTATTTAAAGATGCATTTGGATCTAAAGAGAGAGATGTGTAATTGGATGTATGTGTATGTAGAGAGCTAAAAATACAGATAGAGGATGGAGAGATAGTCATGGAGGATACATAGGAGAGAACATAGCTATAACTCTTTGAGCAGTCATTTTGTAGAGCTATGATGTTATTATCTTGATGTACTCGGTCTGTTATGAACCTGTTGATGTAATCTGTATATTGTAAATAGTTGTGAATCAATGAATATGATGGATTGTTATGAATATCTCTAGTTATAGGTCCAAACCTTAATGTTCTTGATATTGCTCATGGTTTAGATCTGATTTCTTTGTGATGTTGTAGTGTTTACTTTTACATTATGGTGCATATGTGTTTAAGATCTAGTTTCTTTAGTTCTGTGCTATAATGAATGCATGTATTTATATTTCTGTAACCATTCCTCCATTAATGGCAAGTAATTCTTACAAGGCTCATATAAAGGAAGAGCTTGGTGCTTGCGTGCACCTCGGGTGAGTGCTCAGCTAATGGTGGGTGATAGGTCAACACGTTTTGGGTTTAAAAGGAGTAGGGAAAGGTGACTACATGTATTCCCTTCCCCATGCAAATAAGGGTTTCAGAGTACATGCAATTGGTCCTTTTTTGGGGCCACATTCTCCCATCGGTGATGTCACATGTGCCCTTAAATAGGGGGATTTGGGATTTTACATACTAACAAAATGCATTTACACCAGTTCAGTTCAATGCACTTTCCACCCTTGGCATTGTGGGTTTACATATAGTGAGTGAGTTGAGACAAGTCTATGAACTCCATACACAAATAATTATATAGGACATGGTGTCCTTAGTATTCTAGGAAGTATTTATAGGCTTGGAGGTTATAGTGGGTGTGCCTCCCTACACTACTTCAGCCAGAGGCATCGGATTACCCAAAAACTAGGACAATATAGAGATCTCTTCACACATTTAGTTAAGTAGTTAGATCTTGGAGGATACAATGAGAATTCCTTCATACACTTCTTCAGCCTATGGCGTCGGATAGCCCAAAAAACCCCGCAGTATAGGATATCCTTCTACACTCTTTCTCTCTACATGGATTAGGTGCACATGTTCCATTTACACTTTTTCATTTACGTATTTACATTTACATAAATATTCACGAGTATTTTTACATTACGTTTTTACACATACATATATATTTTCCTACTTGATCGTTTTCTCCTTACAGGTCTGGTCTTATGAGAAACAAACAATCAAATGGGGCCAACAATAATAACAACAAAAACACTTTGCAACAACATACACTTTACTAAACATGCAGGTACATTACACACCATAGAAGCTACACACACGTTCTGCCCTAGTTTCACTCTCATCACTTTTTCTTTGTGCATTTTTCATCTTTAGTTTCCAAGCTTATCCATCTTTTTGACGATTGGTCTAGTCCTTCAGCCCATTTCTACTACACTCTTCATGGACATCAGGTATGAATCTCTATCTACTTTATGTTACCAAGATTTTAGTCACCAAAATAAAGTGGGGGAAAAATGTAGTCACAAAATCATGCACTTCAGACAATTATTTATCCCAGTTTCATACTACTATTTAGAAGGTTCTTGAGTGAATAAAGTACTAACTAACCCCATATTTTGGCCATCTTATTTTAATTTATTTCATCATTACCTCCTCTTTTTAGCCACATGCCCAGTTTGTTTCTATCACTTCCCATCATTTTATCCTCGACTAGGGTGCTTGTGGGCACCTCAATCCCACTAGGGGCACCCCGGTCCTTTTAATACTTTCCTACCACTTTTTAGCTCTTTCTAGCCATTTGGCATCTTTATTTTTCTTTTGGTCACCATTTTTTGGGGTTAATTACGAAATTAGATCAAAATAACCCTATAAATATAAAGTTATGAGACCATAATGAGGGACATAACATCACTTACTACTATCACTCCATCTAGAGTTACATCCATCTATTACATTAGAGATCACTTACATCGACATAGCTCCATCATAAAGGCTAGGACATCTACATCACACTTCATAGGGGGGATTCTATTCTATTCTATGCACAAATTCTATTACATTTTCTACACATAGTTATTGCTCTCTACTTCACAAAGTGTGACAGGCACAAGAGCAACCTAGGGCATGTTCACACACACTTGTACATAGAACTACATCAGGTTTGAGATGTAGTGCAGTTCTTAGTTAGTAAGTATACCATTATGGCCACTAAGGACAGTCTCATCCCTTCATATACATTATTTTTTTTGGGGTTTGATACTTGATTTGGGGTCTTACATGTCTTTCTTTAATCTTGGAGTATTGGTGACATTTAGCATAGGAAAACAAAGTTAATGCGACACATACGGAGGGTTGCAAACCACCTTATGACCCTATAAAAAATAGTTTTAGATATTTTGCATAGACCAAGGCACCTAGATTGCATAGCAAACTTCCCGCAGGTATCCCAGTCCCCCTCCATGCATGCCAATCTTGCTAGATCATCTAGATACATATGTGATAAAAACATATATGCAATAGAAAATTTCGGTCAAGTTATGACTCCTGAATGTTAACTTAAATTCATTTAAACAAAGATTGAGTTATTTTTCAGCAATGTGTAATTATCCCTTAACACTTCATTTTAACAATTTTATCGTCTATTGGTCATCTATACGATCGTCAATTTCACGACTTTAAAAGGTGGGATGTTACAAAAGGAAATTGTTCTAATAAAAAATATGAAAGATGAAAAGTGAGCAATTAGATGTATACACTATTTTTCCTTTTGGGTCTTATTTATATACTTTTCATGCAATGGTGGATGGTTTTTATTGTTAAAACTCATTCATATGGTTGAGTGACCATAACAATAAAATGTAAACGGGTATGGAAATAAAAATGTACATTTTTTGGTTCTCGTTACCATGTATATTTTTACAAAATAAAGTTATAAAGCTTTTCATTGTGGCAATACATTGTCAATTAATTTATTTTTGTTTTTATGCCAAATGGGAGTTTAGTTGGTTGTGGCTAATACATGTCAGGGAAGCAGAAGGTCAAATAGGATTCATTGTAAATATAGCCTAAGGTCTAGAATCTCAGGCATGTTTGACCGTCGAATTTCTCATCATTCAATGTCATATCCCTCGATAAGGTATCTCTTCTTTGATCGATCAATTTTTCAAATATATCCTAGATAAAGGATGGCTTAGTGAGCCTATTGTGCTCCCACATAACCAAATAAGTTGATAACATTCATGTCATCTAAATTTGAGGAATACAACAACAAACCCATTGTACTATTTTACATCTTGTATCGAATTGCCAACACTATACATTTAAGTCCTCTATGAAAAAAACTCCATAGGATTTTAGGTATAGTATTTAAATGAAAATTGGTATGATTAGCACCCATAATTATAGTAGTACTTCCAAAAAATTTAAATCAAAAAACAATATAAATATTTCTTCTAAATCCTCTTATTTTTCTCCGCGTGTTGGATCCTCTATGAATCCACTAATGTTGTTTAAATGAATGAATGACAATGCTTCTTCATCTTCCTCTCCAACTATTAGTGTTTTATTGCTTGAATTATAAATCACTTTGGATAATTTCCTTCAACACTTCATATGTCAAGAACAACTCCCGAGTCCTTGCTTTGAAATTGATCATATGAGGCATGCCTAGAAAAAGGAGTTCATCTTTCATGTTCCTATCAAAGGAGCACTTTTGCTACAAGTATAAATAAATCCCCTGTCCAACATGGTATTTACCTTGGTTTCTTGATGGATTCAAGGGGAAATAACTGAGCTTTACCTCAGTATGGTGGGGTTTCTAGGATACCCGATGTGTGGGCTATGACTATTTGCACACCGTGTTAAAAAAATGGATCAAAATATTCTTCTCCTGTGAACAAGTCAACTTAGAAACATTTAAGACAAAATAATATTATTGATTAAAATAAAACACTTAATATTTGATTAATGTTTCTGATTATATTATAGTGTGAATAGGATAAGAATGTGAGTATCATGATTTAGACTAGATACATATATGGAAAATTAACATGATTCAAATCTAGAGATCAGACTCTTGGTCTATGTAGAGGTTTTAAGAAACATTGGATGCTACAGAACCAGTTATTTCATCTTCTTCCTCAGTAAGGTCAGAATCGGGGACAAAGATATATTCCTCAAAAAATAAGTTGGAATCCTCCTCCTAGGTGTTATAAAGTAGGGTGAATGTTGTGTCAGTCCTTGATATGCTTATGTGACTTTGGGTGTCAAACTCTGTGGCAATGTGGTAGTCTTCTTCCAGGTGCTCTAGGCCAGTCTCGTAGCGATGCTCAAACTGAATGAGGTCTTCTTAGAGTCTCAATGCTTCATCATATGCATCCCAAAAGCATTGTTCACTTCTCCGGATGCACTGTGTGGAGGAAAATATAGCCTTTAGGTGATCAAATAGAGCTTCCTGGATAGCGCAGAGTTCGAGATCATGGATCAACTCATATTGCTCTCAGTACAGTGGATGGCGGATGACGGGAAAGGGATCATTTGTGGGAAAATCATAACCTCCTAATTCCATATGAAAACATCATACTTGACAGGAGATTAGTAGATAACAAGAAAAAGCTAGACATTTTAGTCATATTAGATAGGAAAATGTAAAAAAGAGTAGATAAACACATGAATCATTGGCGATTAATGAAATCGCTAGCGATTGCTACTAAATCTAACAACCTATTAAATAGAGCTAAAATGAATTAATTAAAATATGGATTTTGATAGAATTAGAGCCTCATTAATATAAAATGATGCATAAATTAAAATTACTTGTAGTTAGCACCTAGAATGAGAAAAACAAGCAAATTACCTTGCAAAATGAACCAGTTTGATGGATGGATGGAAGAAGATGGTTGATCAATGAGAACGAGAAATTTGATGATAGATTCTTCATCTTTTGAGTAATGTAGTGTTTGAAAAGAGCTTATGTAAATTTCTTTTATGTCTGATACATTGGGATTGAGGTAAAATGCTCTTGAAAAATATGAGAATCCATGTCGTCGAAAAGGCCGTGGATTCTCATATTTATATATCATCGACGATCGGGAAAATTGTTGGCGATTGTGGAAGATCTTAGTTTAGATAACAAAGCAAGTGATTTTCTTCCATTTTGAACTTGGTATGGAGAATTTCAAAGTGATTAGGATGAGGGATGGTTAAAAAAGCACAAACTAAGTTTGTTAGGATGAGAGGATTTTAGTTTTTAGAAGTTTTTTAGAGGAGGTTAGTGATTTTTATAATGTTAACTAGTTAGGGATAAGTTAGTGATTTTAGAAGATAGTTAGGTGGTTGGTGAGGTGTTCTAGTTAATACAACAAAGTGTAATGGTGAGGTGTGAGGGGGGGTAACTAATTTATCTATTTTAATTAATTAAATAATTATCTTAGCCTTTAGAGATGTGAGAATATGAGGGTCATAAATATATTAATTGAGGGTGTATAAAAAGATGATATCATAAATTTTCATAAATGAGTCATCTTTGATTGAAAATGTTCTCAAATTGAGGGGAATGTAAGTTTTTGGTGTCTACATTTTCCCTTTTTGTCTGGAAATTTTTGGAAAATTGCTAGATAAAAATGATTAAGAAATTTTTTGTTGGTATGGGTGAATCCACTGTAGCACAATACAGTGAACACCAATGTGTTTCTATTTCAAAAGGGCTTTCCCCAATTAGAAAGGGTGTAAACAAAATGCTAGGAACCAATTTTTAGGGTGTCCAATGGGCTCAATTCCTACGGACATATGATTCTTACCAGTAGAATTTGAGAGATGGGGGCCAAAGGGCTAGTCTCCCATAAACAAATAGTAATTCCCAAATTTTTGAATATGTCAATTTGTTTAGAGATTTTGAAGGTCAAGACATTTTGAAACATGGCACACTTGTGTAGGAATTGAAAATGGCTTGTTTTTTAGGAAATGTGGATAAAAATGTAAAGACAAGGAAATCATCGGTGATTTAGGGCAATCGCTAGCGATTGGCGTGCATGGAAAAGGGGTTAAATAACTTGGTTTTGTTTGTTTTTGTTTCATTGTTTGTGATTTTTCTTTGTGAAAGTGACTGTGAAAACATGTTTCTAAAAAGAGATATTGTGTGAAAAAGATGATACGATGGCATCTTCGAGCCGAAGAGAAAATCCATTTAGGCCGAGGTGAGTTTTCAACTCAAATTTATTTAATTTTTGTGAATTCTTTGTAATTTTGATGAAATTGGTGTCGTTCAAGGGCACATGAATGGTGTAGTAGGGATCTTCAGTGATTCATGGAATTGCTGGTGATCAATGTGAATCACTGGTAATTTATGTGAATCGTCTATGATTGTTATCAATCATTGGCGATTCAACTGTTTGGAAAACCGTTTGTTATTTTTCTCAATTTTCTGATTTTTGTAGGATGTTTTAAGGTTTAGGATGAATGTTATGTTGTTATTTTGTTATTTTGTTATTGTGATGATATTAATGGGTGTTTTCTGTGTTGTGTCCTGCAGGTGGACGTAAATCTTACTATTAGAGACCGTATTCCCTTGATATTGGATGAGGTCAGAGAGGATTTGACTGATGATGATTGGGATCACTTGGAGATAGTTGGTTTTGATGGGATGAGATTCTATAGGTGGATCCATAGATGTCATAGTCTTATACTTGCATTTTTAGAGAGGTGGAATCCTTCCACCAACACTTTTTAGTTTCCCACATGAGAGATGATCATCACCTTATAGTATGTTCATCAGATCACCAGATTACCGATCTGAGGAATGGCCATTTATTTTATTTCAGATGTGGAGAGGGTCGACACTATGAAGATGTTATATGTAGATGAGTCTCGGGGTGTGAGATATGCATCGGGAGATTTTGATTACCACATTTTGTATGATTCCAAAAATATCGTTGTCCACGGATGACCAT
The DNA here is from genome assembly GCA_018340775.1 of Taxus wallichiana var. yunnanensis. Classification (NCBI taxonomy): domain Eukaryota; kingdom Viridiplantae; phylum Streptophyta; class Pinopsida; order Cupressales; family Taxaceae; genus Taxus; species Taxus wallichiana. The sequence goes on from CM031237.1 coordinate 129,048,871, forward strand.
GATGATGTTGGGGATTTCATGTTTTTCACTTCCCGATTCAGGAGGTGGGAGATTCCCATGGATGATTACAGGAGTTGTTGCGGAGATAGTGGAGGACTGCATAATTTTTGAGTGGGATCCTACATTTTTTACACATACTTTTAGAGATTTTTGGGCTTGAAAACCCACAAGCTATATAGTATATATGTTGGATTTCTACTGCAGTGTTGGGCTCATGAGAACATCGCCATTTCCCATCCATGGGGTTTCCTGGTACTATTGATGCAAAGAACCCTAGTTTCATAAAATGGAGTGTCAATCTTGGCTGAGAGAGGAAGGCCAAGGGGCCTACCTATTACACCGACTTGATATCAAGGTTGCAGGTTGGTGATGTGATCTGATGGCCATATATGGGTTTTCATTCTTGGCTTGAGTTCTCTGAGGATCTATTGAGATTATAACAAGATTTATTGGTTTAGGGGAAGAGATCTAGGGAGGATGATATGTTACACTTTAGCCAAGTGAGGAGGTAATTTGGCCTCATCCAAGAGATACCCAAGGATCTGGCTCCATACAAATGAGAAGAGGGGGATATTGATACTCCACGGGTCGTATTGATGAGACTCACAATTATTGTGGATTATCTTGGAGTTATGAGTCCAAACGATGATGGACATATGGTCCCTATTGATGATGTAGGAGTGAATCCAAACTTTGGTGCTTGGTGGTCCCGTTCGCTGAGGGATTTTGAGAGGATAAGAGCAACAAAGAGACATGCACAGGTGGTTAGGGGTGTGTGGGCTCGAGTAGAGGGAGGATCCCAGGAGCCCACAGTATAGCAGAGAGAGTGGAGGGTGATGACGTTTTAGCTACAATAGTTCCAGTGGTGATAGCCGAGAAGGCCATAGTTGAGGCTGAGAGGGATGTCACTCGGAGAGAGCGTGATGATCTTGCAGGGATTCAAGAAAAGCGTATTGTCAAGTTTGATGGTTTAATTACGAGAGCGTGATGGTTTACAGGAACAACTTATAATTTTCTCTATTGATAGAGAAAAGTGCAAGAGATAGTTAGATACACTAAAAAGGCCTTGGGGATTACCTGGCCTTCCATATATGGTGTAGAGTTTTCATCCATGGCCCAACAGAGAGGGCATCCTCGGCACTTAATATGGTTTTTACGTGGCTCATTATGTGGCTATAAGGGAAGATCGAGATTACTATGTGGACATGATCATTAGGTACTACCCTGATGTCACTCTTTATGATGATCATGTAGCTACCCAAGTGGGAACCACCGCAGTAGTGAGGCCTGGTGATAGTACAATGAGTTTGGTTCATCCACCTCATGGGCCAGGGAGAGGAGGTGATAGAGGAGTCGATGGCGGTGCATGCATGCTAGGAAGTACCTCTACTCCTGGAGGAGAGGCTGGTGTTAGTACCATACTAGGAGAATTAGATTTTACTATGTGATAGTGTAGACTCATGGAAGCTAATTTATGTATTTGAGACTTTATGATGTATTTGATATTTTTTGAGACTTTGATTTATATGATGACGATGATGTTTCTTATGGTTTTTAGATTTTATACTTGTGTTGAAAGGCTCATAAAATCTATAATCTTACATGGATTAATGGTTACTTGATTATATATATATAAGATGATTTTGATGATCATGATTATTATGACTATGATTCGATGATTCATATAATTTTTATGATGTTTTTATGCATATGCATTGGATATACTGATGTTTATGTTTTTAATCATGAGTCTTAATGTTCCACTATCTTTTGGGAAATTTGACTTAACCATAATGTACCATATTAAAATGTGACTAAATAAAATTAAGTAAAAGTGGAAAGAAATCCTCATTAAGTAATATGCACGTAATGGGTTTTAATAGTGCTTGCACTTGTGGCCTTTCAAAATTTTAAATAAGACTATCAAAGGACAGTTTATACTATCATAGTGGATTTGGATAAAAAAGTGTGAAAGAACCATATGAATACATGCCTTCATGGGGAAGAAGGGTTCTCTTTTTTAACAAATTTAGAGGGAATCAATGCCCTAGCTCTTTATGAGAACCAAACTGATCAGTGCGGGAAGTTTTCTATGGGAAATTCAATTGATACGGGAAGCTTTCTAGGATGCTTTTTTGATTTTGATATGTTTGTAGAGGCTGATTAAAATGAGAATCCTTTCTCATGGGTAGCCATCCTTCGAGGTATGGTCTACATATTTCATTTAGATTGAACGGTCATCCTTCAATGGATCGGTCCATGACTTTTTTTTTATAAAAATGGTAGTTTTCCTTCGAGGGATTAGTCTACTTTTATTTTAACAATATGATGTTCGAATATTTGTCCTTCAAGGGATCAGTCTATTTATTTTTTATTTTAATAAGAAGCAATTTTATGTGTTTTTGGATTTATTTTGAGCTCAGAGAAAAACTCTAATAAATCATTTGTTTAGGAGGGGATAAATGTATAGATGGTGCATCCATATGTCCCATGTATCGATGTTGGGAAAAAGAATGAAGGAATGATTCTGAGCTTAATGAAATGCAGGGTTGTGTTTTTTTAAGGACAAGATCCGATTAAAATTGTTGTCAAGATAATCAATCATTTAACAGTACAAAGGCCGCAAGTGTAAAGTGTTTAGAGGTTCTTGTTCAAGTTACCCATCGAGAGAAGCGAGATGATAAGTTCTGACCCATATTTTTTAGTAATAATGTATGTACCAATCAAGTTGGGGGTGAACTTTTCACGTTTAGTTCACTCTAATTTAGTCACATTTTGATTTTCCTTAAGCACGAGATCACCAAATTTTAAGTCACGTTCCATGACATGTTTATTATATGCTCTACTAATGCATTGTTGATAAAATTGATGATGTTCAAGAGCTTTTATATGCTTTTCATCTAATAAATCCAGTTATGCTAGGTGATTTTGGCAATATTCTTCATCAGGAATGAAGTATTTTAAAGATAAATGAAGTGATGGGATTTTAATTTCTTGGGGTATGATGGCTTTAGAGCCATAAACGAGTGAATAAAATGTAGTTCTTGTAGGTGTATAGATACTAGTTCGATAAGCCCATAGAGCGAACAAGATTTGAGTATGTTAATTCATGCCTGCATAATTTATGGTTTTCATAAGGATTTTGTTAAGTGTTTTGTAGGGGGATTCAGCTTGTTCACTTGCTTGAGGGTAATATGGTGATGAGAATCTTAGTTTGATGTTGAATGTGTCATAGAGCCTTTTAACATCCTTATTCTTGAAGGATTTTCCATTGTTTGTGATAAGCATATATAGGAATGCCAAAATGACATATGATGTTTTGATATATAAATTTGACAATGGGTCTTGAATTTTTCAAAGTTAATGGGATAGCTTCAACCCATTTAGTAAAATATTCAGTTGTAGTGATGATTGAATGATGTTTTTGAGATGATTTTGGATTAATTTCACTAATGATATCTAACCCCCATTGAGAGAAAGGCCATAAGTTTTGTGCGGGCAGCAATTCTTGACTAGGGATGTGGATGAGAACATAATTAAGTTGAAACTTAATGCACTTTTTGACATACGCACAACAATATTTGGTGATAGTGGGCTAGTAATATCCCAGTCATATGATACACTTGGCGATGGCGTTGCCGCTGAAATGGCCTCCACAAATACCATCGTGGACCTCTCTAATTGTGTTGGTTGATTCATGTGATTTAAGACACCGTAATAATACACCATCAAAACTACATTTGTAAAGAATACCTCCTATGATAACAAAGTGAGTGACACATTGAAGGAATGATCATTTAGTACCTTGTGATAGGTCTAGTGGGAGTTTAGATTTAGTGAGATAACCAAATATTTTCTCGTACCATAGATCTATGATTTTGTGCCAATGTTGTGGATGGAAGGTATCTCGTTTTGATGTGAAGGATGCTATAGATGTTGAATGACTACAGACATCTTAGATTTATCCCTTAATTTTCTCTTTCGAAGGGCACAAGAGATCCTAGAGAATCTATAATGTCTGTAAACTTGTTAGAAGATCATGGAATGGTTTGGATGGTATAATGGTCGAATGCACCAATGAGAAAGTTGAAAATAACCTTATACTTTTTAAGGACCTAATTTTTACATTAGTACTCTCCTTTGACCTGACTTGATGATGATTTGTGAATCCCCGTAGATTTGTAGGACTTGGACACCTAAGAGAATAGTGGTTTGTAAACCCATGATTAAGGATTCATATTCTACCATATTATTAGTACACTTAAAATTGAGCTTGAATGATAATGGTATGGGAATGTTCTAGGGTGGTATGATAACAACACTAGCTCCTCCTCCTTGAAATTTAGTTCCATCAAAGAAAAGGAACATTTTAATAGGATGAAATCTGATTCATAATCGTCAGATTACACGATGTTCTTAATGGTCTCATCAAGAAACATTCATGAGGTGGTTGATTATCTAGAAGATGTGCTTCAGGGAGTTGATTAGCAAATGGATGACCTTTAATGGATATTTTTTGTATAATTTCCAAGTTAAATTCAGTCATTAACATGAGTCATCACGTTATGTGGTCATTATGATGAGGTTTCTCATGCATGGCTTTAAGTGGGTTAAAACTAGTGATGATGTATGTTTTGTGATTAAGAATATAGTGTCATAGTTTGGAAGTGGAAAATTATAATGCACAACACAACTTTTTGGCTTTAGTATAACGTGTCTCATATTCATGAAGTGTGCAGCTAATGTAGTACATGTCTACTCATGGCCTTGATTATCACGGTGGGCAAGCATGGATCCTAATGCATGTTCTGAAGTGGATATGTATAGGTAAAATTTTCTCCATCACGAGGTGGAGTGAGGACAGGTGGTGATAATAAATATTGCTTAATTTGATCAAAATCATTTTGGATATTAGAATCCCAATGGAACTCAACATCTTTATAGAGAAGATGATGAAATGGATGACAACGGTTAGAAAGTTGTGATATGAATCACCAAATGGACTGCAATTTTCCCTAAAGGCTACATATTTTCTTAAGGTTAGAAGGAGGAGGCATTTTTATGATTTCCCTAACCTTTGCAAGGTCGACTTCAATTTCACTAATATATATGATAAATGCCAAAATATTTCTGGTGAGAACACCAAAAACACACTTTATAGGATTAAGGCGAAGGTAGAATTGGATAACATGAATGAAAATGGATACAAGGACTTCGAAGTGGTTTTTTCAAGAATTGGAATTTCCAAGGAGGTCATCAACGTAGTCCTCAAAAAATTCATGGATAAGGTCATGGAATATGTATGTCATGGCATGTTGATATGTTTCCCCCATATTTTTAAGTCTGAAAGGTATAATATGGTAACAAAAGGTTCCCCAAGGGGTGATAAATGATGTTTTGTGTTGATCATCGAGAAATGATAATTTTACTATAACCTGAGAAACCATGCATAAGGAGAGCATTCCATGGTCTATTTTTGGGTCAATGAGATCATCTATGTTTGGGAGAGGGAAATCATCTTTTGGATAGGCAAGATTGATATCCCTAAAATCTGTGAAAATGTGAATCTTTCCTGTAGCTTTAGTAACAGGGAAAACATTGGAAACCAATTGTGGATAGTCAATAGGTATGATGAAGTTAGTAGTTAAGAGGCATTGCAACTCTTCCTTAACAAGGAGAGATATACAACGGTGCATCTTGAAGAGTTTTTGTTTGACCGGCTTGGCCTCGAGATATGTGACTATGTTATGTACCACGATGTTGGGGTCGATCCCAGGCATATCACTATATGACCAGGAAAAGGCTTGATGATGTCTTGTCAGGAATGTTGTGAAGTCATGTAATTCTTGCTAACTGAGACTCTAACTGACTTTAACTATATGGGGGTCTTGTGAGGTTCTTGATGCAGCCTAGAATTCTTAGATAACACCTAGTCGTGTTGGAACATCACTCAACATAGGCTGAGCACTCACCCAAAGTGCATGCAAAGGTACAAGGTCCTCTTTAGGCTTGTTTTAATAGGATGGTTGCATGATGAAGTAATAAGGACATATACGTAGAAACTAATCCATCATTACACGGTTATACAGAACCAGATCTATAAAGGCATGCGCTTAAGTATTAATCATCAAGAAATCAATAGCATGTAATAATAAAACATACAAGACACTTTTTTTCGGCCAATATTCTTCATATTTTAAACATAACAACAGTACATAAGCTTCATACAATAATAGTCATGCGTGCATGGATCTGTTACAATTATCCAGTCACATGCACTCATGAATCTCTAATTCTCTACCTCTCTCTTAACCAAGTAATTCATTACATATATATAGGGTGGGGAACATGCCCTTCACCATCTAACTATTCCAGAAATAGGTCACATGCTAATAATAGCCACACGCCTTTTACAATCATAGCCACACATGCAAGTGTGCTATCTATAGATCACTAATAATCAACTAAGTGCTAACTCTATTCTTGGACCATCTTCATGCAAAAGCACTTCGGTTCTATCTTCTAAAGATAGAAGATGCATGGCATGCAAGTCTCGGTGTTGATTGTGTGCTCTGCAAGCCAGCTCCTAAAAATAGACCTCATGCTCAAAAATGGCCAAGTAGTGAACTTGCTCTTCTACGCATTTGAATCTTCTCTGCTCTCCATGTGAAATCTCTGTCTGAATTCTTATAAGTATTTTCTCTGATCAACATTACCCCACACTAATCTCATTGTCACCCCGAAAATGGTGATGTCCAAAACTAAATAAAGAAGCATTGAATAAAGAATACTGAATGAATCTTACACAAAGAAATTGAAAAGAATTAAAGAATCAAAGAATTGTTCAGGCTTCAGGCCCTTCGGTCTCACTCTGAAGTATCATCTCTGATACTCTTCCCTAATCTCAGTCTTCAATGTCTATTAGTTGGTAAATGTTTTTCCGGCCTTCTCTGGAGTACCCACAACAATTCCCTCCAGTTCATCCTGAGTCACATCACCCTTCTTATTTTTAATACCAACATAACTGTGGACATAGAGGTATGAGCTTCCTCTAGCACATCCATATTCTTTACAATGATTTTACCCAACTCATCTAACCTATCCTTATGCAGTTGTTTGTTGTTGCCAAGGCCTCACACTTCTACTTTACCACTGTTAATCTCTCAACAAGCCTAAGGTCTCATCCTTCATGGCTTTATGCACCTCACTATCATCATCCATTGTTTTGATCTAAATAAGAGCTTCAGGGGCTATTCAGATGTTTAAGGCATTATCTGCCTTCTTCACTTCATCTTAGAGCATTTTCAGTAATCCTTCATATGTTGTAATCTTGCGCACTACCACTGCCTTAGCCCTTTCCATGTCCTCTTCAGCATTTGTCTGCTCTAGTATCCTTACTTGTTCATCTTCTAATATCATATTCACCAAGGTATGCACATAGTGCATTTTGAATGGAAGGAATCTGGTACCTTTGACTCAAATGTGGGTGCACTTTCATCACAATGTCTCCTATTTCTTCCGCCATAGTCACGAAAGTATCATACTTTTGCTGAGTCAAGTCCTACTCTTGTTTTAGGAGTGTTATCTCCTTATCCTTCGCCTCCATCTCCCTTTGTAGTGCTTTGATCATGGTGGCCTTGTCTACATTTCACCTAGCCACCTCTACTGACATCTTCACAAGTGCATTACTCACTTGTTCATCAGACATAACAGTCGGTTTAACTATTATGTGCCTAAGTTGTGGTGCCTTTCTCAACTTTCTGACACACAAGATTCTTCACACACATCAAAATCTGGCTCATCCATGTGTGTTTGCATTGACCAGGATAGTTGTTTTCTAGTGCACACTTCACCATATCCTCGTCCATGAGCTCCCAACCATATAACTCTTTTTGGGCTACCGTGCTCTGGAAGCGGGCTCGGATAATCTTCTCCTTGTCCTCAGCATACCCAATCAGTGGCACGTTATACTCTTCATGTGCCCTACCCATCCTTGGCCCTTTTGGTACTTTGGCCTCAAGGTTGGGTGCTTGTGTGTGTCGAGAGTTTCTCTGATTTTTCCTTCTCCTCTCCTTCATTCTTGGCCTCTTCATTCTCGGCCTCTTTTGCACTTCTCTCCTCACATATCCTTGGGATCTTGTTCTACTTCCTGCTGGAGTGGAGATGCATGTGTGCTTTCTCCTACTCTTCTACCTCCTCATTAAGCTTTAGCTTCCTTCTTATTTTCTTCTTAGTAGGTTCTTTGATGGGTGAGAGGTGCGGTGACTTTCTTATTGATTGAGGGGTTTGTGTCCTTGTGCATTTAAACACCTTTTTAAAACTTTTCTCTTCTTTCCCTTAGCGTGTTCTTGCTCTTCTTCCTTCCTTGGTGGAGTGTCTGTGTGCTCAACCTACTTTTTCCCAGTCAGCTACCTCCTCCTCCTCACTAAGCCACCACTATCTTGCATCTTCATCCTCATCTTCTTTATCATCAACTTGTATGATCTTTGGTGGCTTAGGTGCTGGGATGTTTTCCATAGTGTGCATTCCCCTTGGCAGCCCTGGGAGCATGAATTCATTCTCCATGTACTTATTCTTTTCCATCTTTGGTTTCAACTATAGGTATACCAGTGTGGCCCCTGTATCACCAACCACAAGACTCATGGTTTGATGCTCACTACCTCCGAGAGAGCTGTCTCATTGTACGCGCTCCACCCTAGGTATACATACTTCTTTCTTAATGTATGGTAGTCACAGTCTACCTTATCTGCATTGAAGATCAATCTCTTTTCATCTTTGAACCTATGCACGGATGCCTAAAAGTACCTGGATATGAAGGCATATGGAATTTTACACCATGGGTTCCATTTTCCATCCACCATCGGAAAACACGCGATGCAAAAGTGCTGGTAAACAACAAATTGTACTTGCTTCCCCAATACCGAAGGCAAGTCCTTAGGTATTCTCCATTCCTCCCCAAAGGCCACGTGGAGCCTATCATACCACTTCTTTGATCTCTGCTTGACCTCATCCATCATGGACTCTTTGCATAGATATTTCTCAAAACTTTCTACTTGGAGACTTGTTCTCCATGGGGTACTCCCAGATGTTTCCCTTGGGCCCATCTGGTACCCCAATCTCCATAAATACCAAAGATAACAAAATAGATCCAAAGTTGATTTTCTTACCCATGCGTGCTTCATCTACAATTTCTTCAGCAATGTATCCCGCGATGTTATACACAACCCCATCTGCCATGCATCTTGCTACATGCAACCACATGGAGTTCACTTATGACCATCTATCTTGATCATTCAACTTTGTCACCAAATGTGTTGTCGCTTTCACTACCGGGTAGTTCTTCAACTTCCCTATATCCATCCCGCATGTACCCTTCATATACCTAGCGCGTGATGGGTCTCTGTAATAGCAGCCTTGTCTTCTAAGTCATTCTTTATGTCCTCCCTAGATTTTAACCCTCTCACTGATGATATGAGCATGGAAGAAATCCTTACCCTTCTTCCCACAAAATAGAAAAAGTCTTCATGGATGCGGTTCATCAACCATCTGTACAATGGTTCGTACTTCCCAAAATATGGAATTTCATAGAACTGGTACACTCTAGTTCTCCTCAGCAATTTCTCTCCAGAGTCATCATATAATAGCATATCTTCTGTTGTGTGCTTATTTGTTCTGGTTGTTAGCAGGGCATCCAATCCCTTTTTGTTATCAGAAGTCCTATGATTTTATTCACTTAATTTGCTTCTACGGATGTGGGACTCCCATTCTGCTACGATAATTAACCCTTCTAGGTATTGCATTTCATAAAATTTACTCTCAGGAGCCATTTCATCCTCTTCCTCCACCACTTTCTTCTTTCCCTTTAGTGTTGTTCTTACTACTTTCTTAGGAGCCATTTGTACCTTACAATTGTGTGTTCACTACCTTCTCTATATTTGGTAATGGTGGATCTAAACCCTAGCTCAATTTAAGAATGCCCTAACTCAAATCATGATAACCCATATGCCCTAGCTTGTCTCTACCTTCTCTACTTCCTTCAAACCCTTTCACACTCGGGATCCAAGCTCTTACTCACACAAAGCCTCCTCTCATGTCTGGTTTCACATTCGTTGCACCTTCACTCAATCGCTCAGCTCTTCGCACTTCTCTCTTTCACAAATTCACACAATCACAAAGGTAAAAATGAACTCACATTCCCTCCTTATATAGATTTTCAAATTTTGATGCATTAATTACTCCTCCACCTACCAAATATTTCTCATTTATTGCCTAATTTTTCATTTCCACATGGTACATCTTCGCACCATAGTTATAACCTTCTAGTGTGTCATCCTACCTTTTGGTCACAAAATTCTCTTTAGCGCGTGCTCTAGCACCTAAGTACCTCATCACTTCACCTTCTCCTGATAGTTACCATGTCCACCGCTTACCTTGCGTTATACTTTTCCTTCATTCATCTCCATCTTTGGTTACTTTTGAGAAGCAATCTTTTGTAAATCACCATTAACAGCTTACTTTCTCAACATCCGTAGCATTTCTAACTTCCAATCTTCACAACATTATACTTGAGAGTCACCAATAATCCACCCCACACTAAAAACATGTGCAGTCCTTTGCACATCAACATGCTTCATATTGTAGCTAGCTTCATGCGTGCAAGTGCACTTATTACACAAAAATAAGAACTAAATTGACAAAGCATAGTGACGATGAAAGAAATACTTTAAGGAAATGCAGAAATAAAAACCTAATGTATATCTGGAAACACTGCCTTATTACAAACACCAAGAAGACTTATTTATAGTAGGGCTTCAACCTACTTCCCTTAAAGTAACTAGGAAGCCGTGTTTTGTTAATTTCTTCTAACTGGAAAGCACCTGACTCAAGTATGTGAGTTATAAAATACGGTCCCAACCAATGCACCTTGAGCTTCCCTGGATGGCGCAAAAATTTAGAGTCATATAGAAGTACCATTTGTCTAACCCCAAGATTCTTATCCTTGATATGTCTATCATGCCATGCCTTCTCGCACACTTTCTCCTGTTTCTGACTCCATCATCGTGCTATGGCTCGGCATTCATCTAGTTGAACCATTTTCTCAATTCATTCTTCTAAGGCTTGCTCATCAGCTAGACCTCCAGTGTGTGTAATGAGCAAGGAAGGTAACATAAATTCTATAGGAAGAAAAAATTCCGCACCAAACACAAACTGAAAAGGTTTGGCTTTGGTCAATCTCTTATATGTTGTTTGGTAAGCCCAAAGAACCACATATACTTTATCATCCCAATATTTCCTTCCAAAATCACAAATTTTGGTCAATGTGTGGCTCAAAATTTTGTTGAAAGCCTCAGCAGTTCCATTTTCCTGAGGGTGATAGGGGGTAGTCTTATGGTGAGCAACCATAAACTCATCTAACATAATTCTGATTGTCTCAGTTAAAAACTGTGTGCCCCTATCATTGGTTAAACTTAAGGGACAGCCATACCTTGTAAGAACATTCTCCCATAAGAACCTTGCTGTTGTAGCCACTGCATAGTCCTTTGTAGGTGCTGCTTCTACCCATCTCGTAAGATAATCTATACAGGTAATGATATAACGCGATCCAGTCCTACGCATGGCTGGTGAAATAGGCCCTACGAAGTCAATCACCCATTTCTCAAAGGGTTAGGCACTAGTAATTGGTCATAAATGCACCTCATCCTATTGTCCTGGTCAACCTAGATGCTGACAATGATCACATGCCTTACAATACTCTTTAGAATCCTTATACAATGTTTCCCACCACAAACTAGCAAGTAGGATCTTCCGTGTTGTAGCATCACTTGCATAGTGGCCACCTACAATACCACCATGTGCTTCCTCCATTATGTCCTTACGTTCATGCTCTAATACACAATGATGTAACACCTCATCTCTGCCTAACTTGTATAAGTCACCACTGATTAGCATGAATGGTGTCACGCGTATAGCAAGTTGCTTCTTTTCCAAATCCTTCATGCCTTCTGGTGCTATACCAATCCTTAGAAAGATAACAATGTCCTCTAACTCCAATGGCATGTGTTGTAACCTATACAACTATGCGTCAGACATGGTCTCTTCTATTGTTTTTGCTTCTTCACCTGATTGAATTCTAGACAAATGATCCGATCCAGAATTACTTTTCCCTAGTTTTACCACAACTGTAAAGTCAAACTCCTAAAATAAGAGTATCCATCTACATATGTGCCCCTGTAAGATGGGATTGTTCACCAAATACTTCAAGGCCATGTGATCTGTATAAAATATGAAGGGTGTGGCTAACAGATACTAGCGGAAATTTTGTAAGGCATATATCATGGACAAAGCTTCGATCTTTGTAGTGGTATAATTTTGTTCAGTAGGGGTTAGCTTCCTACTAGCAAAACAAATGGGATGATCTATTATGCCTTCGCTAGGTTGAACTAATACAACACCAATGGCCATGCTAGAGGCATCCACATGTACATGAAAAGGTTTATTCCATGAAGGAAAATGCAAGATAGGCACGGTAGTAAGTTTCTCCTTTAGTATCTCGAATGCACGTTGCTGTGATTCCCCCCAATAGAATGTACCCTTCTCCTTGAGTAATTCTTCCAAAGGTGAGGAAACTTTGGCATACCCCTTTATAAACATCGTGTAATACCCTGTGTGACCCAAAAATCCACACACCTCACTTTGAATGGCAGGTGCTTTCAAGCCTAAAATGACTGCAACTTTAGCTAGATCAACCAACAATCCTTCCTTACAGATTATGTGCCCTAAAAGTATGCCAAAGGGAGTAGTAAATGCACTTCTTGATATTCAATGAGATACTCAACTATCTACATCTTTTAAACATTAAGCGCAGATTGTCACATTGATCTTTAATTAGCCCATAAATGGTCCAATCATCAAGATAGACCTACAAGAAGTTGTGAATAAAATCCTTGAATGCTTGCACAACTATCCTTGAGAATATAGTAGGGGAATTCTTCAATCCAAAGGGCATCACAGTATAGGAAAAGCTTCCCCATTCAGTAGTGAATGTGGTATTTTCTTGATCTTCTCAATCCTAACTTTGATGAGCAATCCTAACTCGATGATACCCTAAGAACCCATCTGTAAATGAATATATCTCATTCCCAGCCACTCCTAATATTTATTCAGTGAATGGCATAGGGAAAGGATCAGTAACACATGTTGCATTCAACTCTCTATAATCAACACAAATTCAAATCCTACCATCCTTTTTGATACTTATCAACATAGGACTAACCCATTTTGACTCTTCCAATGGTAGAATGATTCCAAATTTCAACATATTGTCAATTTCCTCCTTTACTTTATCCTATAAATTGGAATTTCATTCGATAAGGTCTCTTTCACAAATAATCCTAGGGATGGCACCCACCTTCCTTAAGCTTTATCTTCATTTCTCCAAGTTTGGTCCAATTCTACACCTATGACTAATTACTCCTCATCCGCACCTAAAACCAACTTCATAATGACTTGACCAAGCCCGCAACCAATCCCTCGGAAGAAAAGGAGGGAAAGCTGGCTATTTCACCAAAAATAGCCCGCTTTGACCTGACCGATACCGGTTCCTACTCGACCGCCGTCGGTTGCGTAACCGCCATCGGTTCCTGTAAATGACCACTTCCAACCAAAAACAAAGGATCAGATTTTCATTGGATCGAAAAGGAGGAGAAATCATTGAAAGGATCCAGATTTTGCTTGGCCGAGCAGGGACAAGTGAAGAAACAGGAAGAGTTTGCAGAGAAGGACATCAAGCCCAAGACTGCAACTGAATAACCAGAGCCCAGTAACACTCATCCGAGCATCAGAAGAGGAGATAACTCATCTTGGATTGTCAGATCATCCAACTTGGGTCCTGTCTTCATCATCACAGTCCTGAAACCTGCATCTGCATCAGGGACGAGTAAGTAGTGTTTTATATGTTTCTAAGCACCATTTTCTTGAGCCTGTTGATTAATAGTAATCATAAGTTTATTCCTAGATCTACTACCAGCAACATACTACACTTAACCTTCACCCATACATCCTGATATTGCCCAGAAGGCCATTTTACCACACTCTGAGTCTTCCCTATCCTCCCATCATTCCCCTCCATCCCCAATCTTAATAACCCCACAATCACCTTGCAACCAACCTCTATCCAGAAGCACTTAGATTGCTGACCCTACCGGTATCGTTTATCCCCTACCGGCAGCGGTTCTCTAACCACGGTCGGTTACCCAGTGACCGGCGTCGGTCACTATGACTTATACCCCGAAACCTTTTTCTCACCTATTTGCCACCTAACAACCTCAGATCTAGTCTGGTTTATCCCTATAACTCAACCTGAACGTATCAATGACCAGTAATCAATAAACAACGTGACGCTTTATTATTGATAATTTAGCTTCTATTGCTTTGTAACGAGATACCTAAATCATGATTTTGCAATAGCTTTCTTTGTTATCATTTGTGTTAATTCATATTAAAAGGGGAACTGACCACCTTCGAAAGGAAGTTTTATATTTCTGGCCTAAGGCAGCTCCTCATTTATTGTCTAATTAAAATTTGGTGGTCCTGTATTCTTACTTGTAGGTAGTCCTTCCAAGACAAAAAGGAGTTCTTCGCAGGTCGATCTGATCTCTCTCTATGGTACACGCACACCATCTCAACATTCAACAGTATTCCTCCTAGCCCTAACCCTTATTTGTTTCTCAAAGGAATGATAGGATAGAAGCAAGTCTATTCTACAGAGTAAACATTCCGTGCAAAACATTTTGGCACGCCATTGTGGGACCCATTTCGGTTTCTGTTTCTCTTGCTTGCTTTCGTTTCGGAAGCATACTTGTGCTATTCTTGTTTTTGTTATATTTAGTAAAGAATTTGTCTTGCTTTCCTAGTTTCGCATTAGTGAAAGTCATCTTATTTGCTTCATCGAATATCATTTTTGATTTGGGTTTTAAAACACGTGCATTACATTCTTGCTTGTTGTTTTCAATTCTAGTGAACATAGACTAAGTAACAGGTCGTACACGTGGGGGTGATTTCCATGGTATTGACAGGAAATTAATCTTACTTTCACTACACAACACATACCGAATCACTTCATAATTAACACAACAGCTCAAAACATCCCCCCTTTTCCGCGGTATTCCTCCGCCCGATTGAGGTAACCTTATAAGCCAAAACAAACTTGACATTTCCCCTAAGTCTTTTGTTTAGGATTGACAGCATTCCGCGTCTAAAGGCATAAGCCCACAATAATTAAAATTAACCCTAGGGTTAGTCTCTAGATTTGCGTGTGCATCTTGCTTGTTTTCAGTTCTGTTTTCTCTGTTATACACTATCTTCTGTGATCACCTTAGAACAATTTGATAAATGTACTAAGCGTTGTTAACAATCAAATCAGCAGCTTCTTATATTTTCTTATACCAGTCTTATTACACCGACATCGGTTAACTGACCGACGTCGGCTATAGTCTAACCAACATCGGTTATCAGACCGATATCGGTTACTGTCTTTTACAGTTCCTGACAAACCAGCAACCTACCAATTTCACTATTCTGAGTCGTTTCTATTCTTCTGATAGATTGAAATCCTACATGTACTCCTATCCATGGTTGTCATCACTCAAAGCAAGCCGCCGCCATGGTTTCACATGCTTTCTCTGCCTTTGCCTAATCACCCCCTTCACATTCTGTGGGGAATCCTACGGACACCAGTGAGGTTCCTAAAATTCCTGTGGGAGATAAAGAATTTGCCAAATTTCTGGATGCTAATCCTAGCGCTGTACAATACTATTTGTCTCATGCCCTTGACCGTACACCCGACGGTCAACTCCTTGTTGGCATGCCTATCAGTATAGCTGCTCATTTAGCCCCTTCTCCGCCTGATAACTCCGTTTTGCCTTCCGCATCCTTAGTCCCGTCGCCTACCTCAGCAGCTTCAGGGGTCCATACGGCATAGATTGGCTTTCCTTTGGTTAATCTTGGGCCCAACATGTCATTACCGCCAACTGCTCCTACCTCGTCTCTCTTGTAGTCTGCTCCGTTCATGACTTGCTCTCTGCCACCTATCCACACGAGCTTTCCTTCTCAAGCTCCGCCCACCTTTTCATTTCCACACACATATCCAGTAACCTCAACAGCTTATATAGGACATCCCTATTCGGTTGCCTCAACACATTCGTCCTCCATACCTTATCAACATTTAACCCCACCATTGTCTAGCGGTGGCCCTTGGCCCAATTTGCCTCCGTTTACCACAACCACACCATCATCTCATCCAACTACTGATTTAATTAAACAAATGATGGACAAAATGCAAAATATGGAGGCTTCGTTTGAGAATTGTAGCGCCTTGACATACGAGCAAGTTTGTCGGGAGCCTATCCACCCTTCAGTCCCCCTTCATTCATATCCTCCTCAATGGGAATTACCAAAGTTTACCCGTTTTAATAGTAAGGAGGACCCTCAACAACACTTGCGATCATTTAGACATGCCTGCTATCTGATTGCTCACGATGACGCTTTACTACTCCGCACCTTTCCCATGTCCTTATCAGGACCCGCCTTGGAGTGGTACAGTGCTTTAACCCAGCACTCAATCTTCTCTTTTAACTAGCTAGCCCAATCTTTCTTGGATCATTTCTCCATTAACATTGCCAAGAAAGTATCTATCACCGACCTCTATGCCATCCGACAATTTGAAGATGAATCTATCGCAGATTTCGTTGGACGATGGCGGGCCTTATCAACCAACTTACGTATGCCTTGCCTCAGACCGAACTTATCGAACTATTTACGCGGGCCTGCGCTAAGCACATCTCTCCTACCCTCCAAATTCAAACTTTCCGTACATTTGACGAGGCCTTTACTATGGCTCGAAAACTAGAGATTCGAGCCTTAGAGGAAGAGAAATTGCGGTTGCGCAACAAAAACCCCACTTTCCGAACCCAAGATTCCACCAACAAACCTAACACCACCAATCCTCACCCATCGACTGCTTCAAAATCAAAAGGGGTCGTGCACGCGGTGATGGTCAAATCCCAACCACCATCTAATACCCACCAAAACCACCTATAAGTATAAAGCAGAGCCCATCAACTACACTCCCTTGGGAGAAACTTATGGTGTGATATTGGAAAAATTGCTTAAAGCAGGAGCCATTACCTTACCTCCTGTTAAACCTCACTCTAGGTTTGATTCCACTCGCGCCATACCTTCTTGGTACAAAGAAAATGACTTCTGTAACTTCCACCGCGTGAAGGGACACAGTCATGAGAACTGCAAGATGTTGAAAAACATAGTGCAGGAAATGGTTGATGCGGGGATATAGCCCTCGATAATCCTAACGCCCCTGCTAACCGAAATTTGAAAATATTCAACAAACCATTCCCGAATCATTCTTCTAACAGTAATCTAAACCAAGATATCTTAGCCGAGGAGAGTGTTCATGAGATCCATGCAGTCTTCGATTCCCAGCCAAAGACCTCTATCGAACAAATTCTAAATCAAACCTCTTCACTAACGCAGGAAACCGAACCCCCTTCCTCGTCATCAAGACAAACTGAAATCCTTGCCATTCCTTTACCCATCAAGGAATTAACCGCCCAGAGTTCCCTTCTCACAAATGAGCCTTCTTACACCACATCCTTGCAAGACTGTGAGCGGATGTTATCTAATTTATCTATTTCCCAAACGTCTCCTTCTACCATTCTTGCTATACAAGAGGAAGGCTCACCACTTCTTTTGTCATCCTTAGACGAGAAACCTCTTGAACCGACATCACCACATTCTTTAAACATGACAGATCCTCTCAAACACGCCCTCCTACCTATTAGTCCTTCATCACCTAAATCTTTTCAGCAACCGGTTGACCTCTTAACGCCCATTGATACAGTGCCTCATATACCCCTTGTATCACACCCATAGTGGACCGGAATCACAACCCACCTTTCTTCCATACAAAAGTTCCTATTCACACGTGAGGACTGTCATTCCCCAGAAGATAGATAGGTCCTATGGGAACGTTTGAGTACGCCATATTCTACTCAAATGTAAATGACCGATCCTGATGCCTCTACCATATACCCAAAGTGTTTACAGAAGCTTAAAATGCCTATGTCCTCATCTTCACCCCCCTCATCTCTACCAAATACCTCATCCACTTCTATTAACCTAACCAAATCTTCCCCTACGCTTGGGACCTCACCCATACCTAGTCTAACACACCCACCTAAGCGGCTTGATTTATCTAAAAATAAAGCCGTCCATCCCATTAGGAGACAGACTCAATCTCCTCAATCTATGCCGTTAACACAACTAAAACCCTCGTCGTCACACCTACCTTCCATATTGGGACCCCATCCCTCTACCTTACATCAATATATCATACCTCCTGTGTTTTCTTTAAAGCGACCTATGCCTTCTGCACCCATACAGAAATCCAAGGGTATAGCAACACCGTCACCCCACGTATCCTATCCACCTATCAACCATAAACAAATTCCATCATCAAAAGATTTGTTTTCTATCACTCCTATTTCTCCGTGGTTGTTTTCTGATATCACATCATCTGTGGCCTCATCATCCAACCAGCTAAACATAGCTTATACGTCAAAGAAACCACGGTTAGTTAAAACCCATTATCAAAACCCCTTGGCTAAACCACCACCCATACAAACCAACCATACCCCATCATTACCACAAACTACCCAGTCAATAGCCTCATCTTTCCTTTGACTTTGACCCACTCAAAGGGTCTTACGCCAAAATCCTTGCTATGTTGGTAGAGAATGCGACCATTTCCCTACCCCCACTTAGACCTTATGATCCATCTAAACCTCGACCTATAGGTTACGATGAGTCTAAAATCTGCGCTTACCACTTTGCACACACCAGACATGACGTAGAGGGATGCAAAGCGTTGAAAGCCATACTTTGTCAGTCACCTCTCTCAGATAGAAAAGTTAAGAAAGACAACTTACGAAGAGAGAGACCTTTAGCTTCAATTCCCTCTCCTATACCACCTGTCCCCACCTCACCAAGATCTATCATTATTATAGCCCCACCTCTCGAAAACCATGACCTATCCCTACCATCTTCCTCCTCTCGTATTCACGAGATCAATATGATTAGTGTTGCTACTCGAGGGTAGAAAAACAATGGGAAAGCGAAAGAAAACACACCTACGGCATCTCTTTCTCCGTCCACCATCCCGATGGCACCACCACCTAAAGTGGTTATTCACGGACCCGCCTATCCCATCTCTAATGGCATTTCCCACCGAACTATGATCAAACAGCTTCACCAATCACCTGTAAAAATGACATTGTATGATCTCATTCAGACTTCTGAATCTCATCGACAAGCTCTCATTGAAATCCTTCAAGGGATAGAGGTTTTACCTAATGAAACCTTGCCTGTTACCTCTATTCTAACACCCAATCATGTTGCTTCACTCACCAAACAATCTATCTCCCCAACCACTTCTGTCTCTCTGTGGCAAAGCGCTCTTATCGGTTTCTCCAAATGATGAAATTATCGACTTTGGTGCTTTGAAGATCCCGACCTACTCTTTTCATCTCAACATACGTCGGGATATTCAGTATGTCATGTTATGATTACGGGGGGCACTAGCCTAAACATCATCTCTTAAAAGCCTTCCAACAAATGAATATCCCTTCTAGTTGCATGTGTCACCAACTTTTCATGTTGCGATCATTCAATGATGCTATTACTTCTACTTTAGGCACCGTGATCCTTAACCCTTTATTTTCATAAATCTTCTACGTCCTTGAGGGAGAGTTCCAATATAATATGTTGTTAGGCCGCCCTTGGATCATCGGATGCGTCCCTCCACTTTGCCATCATACCCACGAGTCGATAGACCCTAAATCTTCCCTCCTAACTTTTTTTTCATAAATGCTATCTTCATAGGTCCTCTCACTTATCAAGCCATAGAGGACCCATCTTCTCTTCCCCTTCGATTACATGATCGAAGAGGATTTGCCTTCGATTAATGTTGTTGAGTGCCAGGATGACGACTCCATCCTCACTTACCTTGGGGCGGATGACTCCTATATTCAACGCGCCTTACCGTCTGAAACTCAAACCATGTTGAATGAGTCGACTATAGAAATCAACATCCACACAGAGGAGGATCCTCACATTGTGAAGATCGGACAATCCCTTAACACATCAGAACAAGCCACCTTTACTACCTTTCTCCGTACCCGCAACCAAGCTTTCACTTGGTCCTACGCTGACATGCCAGGAATTGATCCTACCATTGCCATCCATAACATCACCCTAAACCCCGATTCCAAACCAGTCAAACAAAAACTGAGAAAAATGCATCCACGCATTGCCCTCTTGGTCAAAGAAGAGCTTCAACGACTTCTTTTTGTTTCCTTCATCTTGCCTATTGACTATCCTCAATGGATTTCTAACATCGTACCTGTCACTAAAGCGACGGGGGACTTCAGATATGCATGGATTTCCGAGACCTTAACCTCACTTGCCCCAAGGATGACTTCCCCCTCCCAAGTATTGATCAACTTGTTGATCTCACTATGGGCCATGAAATGCTTTCTCTCATGGATGGCTTTTCGGGATACAATCAAATTTTGGTAGCCCCGGCCGATCAACATAAAACTGCCTTCATAACTCCTTGGGGAACCTTCTGTTATCGTGTCATGCCATTTGGCCTTAAGAATGCTAGTGCGACCTATCAGTGGGCTATGACTTACATTTTTCATGACATTATGCACACTATCCTTGAGGATTATGTCGATGATCTTCTTAGTAAATCTAAATATCACAGTGAACATCTCAATGTTTTAACCATTATTTTCGATCACCTGTTACAATATTCAGTCCGGCTTCAACCAAAGAAATGTGTCTTTGGTGTTCTTTTGGGAAAACTTCTTGGCTTTATCATCTCTTTGCGTGGCATTGAGGTCAATCCATCTAAAGTAAAGCTATCCTAGAAATGCCCCCACCCAAAAACCTCAAACAATTACGTAGTTTGTAGGGTAAACTTCAATCCATCCGGCATTTCATCTCCCAACTCTCGGATCGATGTCAACCTTTCCATCACCTTCTTAAAAAGGACATTGCCTTTCAATGGAGTGAAGAGTGTCACCAAGCCTTTGAAGCTCTCAAATCCTATCTCTTGCAGCCACCCATGCTTATTCCACCTCAGGATGATTGCCCTTTCTACCTTTACCTTTCTGCCACTGACCATGCTATAGGAGCCATGCTCGCACATCGGGACTCGACATGTCGAGAACAAGCCGTTTATTATATAAGTCGTACTCTCATGGATTACGAGACTAGGTATACACATGTAGAAAAATTGTGCCTAGCCCTATCATTTGTAGCCACCAAACTCGACATTACCTCCTCCGGATCACAAAACTTTTGTCATCACCAACACGGACCCCATTCATTATATGTATGCCAAACCACATCTAAACCAACGCATCGCTTGGATGGCTTATGCTCCTCGTTGACCTCGACCTTGAGTTTGTACAATAGAATTCAATCAAAGGACAAACTATTGCGGACCAACTTGCGGAGGCCCCTTTACAGAGGAACAATTCACCAATTTTAATTTCCCGAAAACTCATCGCCACTCTTTCACTCAGGGAAGAGTCATATCAAATGACCCTCTTCTTCGATGGATCCAAATGCCAGTGCGGTGGAGGAGCCGGCGTTGTTCTCATCCCTCTTGACGCTGAACCTATGCCTCTTTCATTCTAGCTTGATTTCCCCTGCACTAATAATACAGCGGAATACGAGGCCCTTGTTTTGGGTCTCCAGGTTGCGTTACACTTAGGTGTCAAATCTATTAATATTTTTGGTGACTCTCAATTGGTAGTCAATCAAGTTATGGGCATCTACCAATGTAAGAATGAGGAACTTCAAAAGTACAAACATTACATGGATTCACTTTTGACCTCATTTACTCGTTATTCTATCCAGACCATTCCCCGCTCCACTAACAAATTTGCAGATACTATGGCTTGCTTAGCCTCGCAAATTCCTGCCTCACCAACTGACTCTGACATATTCGTCTTGGTCCAACAACTTTTTGCCCCATCCTACTCAGCCCATTGTTTATATGATAAATAATGTGTCTACTAATTCGCAGGATACCCAATACCACCAATTTCACGACTACCTTACAACCTGTGACCTATTCTCCCACTTGACCTTACTAGTAATGGAAAACGTGCTTTTCTTAAAAGTGTTTCTCGTTATGTTATCATGGGGGGACTCCTCTATAAACGTGGCTTTGATGGCATCCTCCTTCGATGTCTAACCGGCATGGAGGTCACCTATACCATCCAACAAATCCACGATAGTATTTGTGGTGGACATTTTAGTGGCCTTGCCGTGGCTAAATGAATCCTTCACCTAGGTTATTATTGGCCTACTCTTAATAACGACTGCTACGAATATGTTAAGCGTTGTGTTATGTGTCAACAACATGCCAACCTTCAACATACTCCTAGCCATCCGCTACAGGTCGCACGAGATCTTTGGCCTTTCTCACAATGGGGTTTAGACCTTATTGGTGAGATTCACCCGCCTTCTTCACAACGTCACCATTGGATAATCACAGCAACCGAATATTACACAAAATGGGTGGAGGCCATTCCACTCATTTCAATCAAAAAAGAAAAAATTGTCGAATTCATTAACCATCACATTATCTGTCGTTTTGGTATTCCTCATCGCCTAATAACAGATAATGGTAAATCTTTTAAAAATAAGTTGTTACAAGACCTTTGTGACAACTTTGGTATCAAACTTAGTTTCTCATCACCTTACTATCCGCAGGCCAATGGTCAAGCTGAATCTTCTAATAAAACCCTAACCAAAATCCTCATGAAAGTTGTCAATGAGTCCGGAAGAAATTGGCATGATCACATTCCCTTTGCCCTTTGGGCTTATCGTACTAGCATTCATACCTCCACTAATGCCACACCATTTTCTTTGGTATATGGTACCGAGGCTATCTTGCCTCTCGAAGTACAAATACCCTCCCTCAAAATATCTCTTCAGGATATTCTCACCAATGATGATTTCCACCAAGAGCGGTTAGCCCAATTAGAGCTTCTTGACGAGCGTCGTCTTACGGCTCTTGATCACCTTCAAATCTACCAAAAACATCAAGCGTGCTTATGATAAATGACTTCATGAGCGTACCTTTAAGGTTGGTGATCTTGTCCTCAAAGAGAATCAACATGTAACCAAACTAGAAAAGAGCAAACGTGGAAAATTTGCTCCTAATTGGATTGGGCCTTACATTATCACTCACACTTATGGATCAGGCACTTATCATTTAGCTTCGCTTAATGGTAAACTTTGAGCTGAGCCCCTTAATGCCTCGCATCTTGACCATTCTACTTTGTTGAAATTAGTGTTATATCACTTCTTATCTCCCTTACGCTCGTCCCTTGAGCTCATTTACCACCACATACACTTTGTTTCTTACATCTCAAAATCCAATCAAGCTCACATGGTTTGATTATCACCTCCCCTTAAAAGATGCCTTCCCCTTTTTAGTCTAGTCCATGACTTCAAAGTATCAAAATGACACATTCTTAATTAAAACACTTATGGGATTTTCTTGAGTCAAACTTCCTACAAAAACTAGATGCTTTATGCCCAACGGACATCTAGACCTCTAAATTATACAATAGACTACTCCCTTGAAGGACATCTATATGCCAAACTATTGCTACTATTATATATAGATCGCTCCCTCAGAAGGACAGACTATGCACTAAAATCACATCTCTCTATAAATAGATTGCTCCTTGAAGGACAACTATACACAGTCATCCTTTATCAGAAGCTTCTCGCATTGATCAGCTTCGTGAAGACCTCAAGAACAAAAAATACATATCCCATGTAGACTTCCCACATCGATCAATCTATATCCAAAAAAATAAAATAAAAATAAAAGTAGTATTTCAAAACACTTTTGAGTCATGGACTTGTCTATTTAGGTTTGGTTCTCTTTTATCAGAATAATCATCTTATAATAAGTTCTCTGCACCCTCGCCCACATCAACCACCTCACCTCACCATTTGTCAAAGCAATAAAACTCAAGGGACGTGACGTATATCTGATATATTGTGATTATACCACTCTTTTCACCTATCGACTTCTCGCCTTTATGCAAGGTACCTAGGGATTCAAGCTCATCCTACATTAATATGTGGTTTGTTTAGCTCTCCTCAACTATGGGACACTCTTGCCTCTTTTTCTCGGCTCTAGGATTGTGTGTTGACCTTAATCAGGACACGATTCCCCACTACTTGGGTATGCTAACTTTCGCTTTACCCTACCAACACCAACAACATTACCCTACCACCATCAAATTTTTACCAACCAACAAATTGCCTAACCATACCAAATTGCACGAATTCACCTCTCCCCGATCTAAGGGAGAACTACATCGGTCTGAGGCCCTTCCTTGCTTTGTGCAATGGGCTATGTAGGCAGCACTTAGGAGACATGGAGTCTCCCAAGGTTAGCTCGACCATCCCCTACCATACCTTATCATGTGTTGTCAATATAAATGTTTTTCGTGTATTTCTATTCGACCAACGTTCATCTTTATCCTTTTTCAAAACAAACAAAAACAACATTTAAAACACAACCATTCTTATTCTTATCATCACTCAAAAGAACATACATATTTAGTTTTATTTTAGATGTTAAACAAATACATCTTCTCTATCATCGACTCGCAGGCCGGCATCCTTATTTATTCTTATATTCCTATAAAGTTCACTCAGACCCTTGCACCTCCTCCCGAATCAGGTGGTGATCGTGATCGTCGATGCCCCTCAGTGGCCTCTCCATCCTCAAAGGTGCCACTACCATTGGTTCCTCCCATTGATCCGCCAACATCTCCTGTAACATACGAATACGTCCTCTCGCGTGGAGGAATCTTGCCTCCAGTCTCTCCACTCATAACTGTGAAGCCTCTAACAATCCCATTGTCTCATTCACCTGTGTTTGAAGCTGGCGAGCCAAATCCTCTGACGATCTCTCTCCGCTGTAATCACAGCTATGTCAGGGCACTCACGTGCACCTCGCAGCTCTGCTACCCACCATACTCTATAGGCCTCTGTCGTTCCCGCATCCATAACCCTACGATCGGCTATCTCTTCTGGCCCTTCTGGAGGTGTAGGCCGGGGAGGTGAGAATGCTGCCTCGGCATCGATCCTCATGTATGGTCTATATGTCATAGGTATATCCTGAACGAACCCAAATTGTCACCGCACGCGATCTAGAGGAATCCTCTCATACTCACCCGGCCTATGCCCTGCAATCCACCTCAATCACTCTACACCCCTCAACTCCTCAGCTATGTGCTCTGTCACCATATAGTTACCGTATGGCCTCCAACAAATATCCGCAATCATCACCATCTCCCATACTGCCTATAATACTCGATGTCATCTATCACGGCCTCGGGATCTCGCTTCTTTTACCATGCGGACCCATCATCGAATCCCAACCTTTGCACTCCCCGCCTCTCCCGACTCATGGGTCAGCCTATTAGACACACAAATAATATGCTCATAGGCCCAATAATGTAATAAGTACAACAATCCAGTGTCATCCTGTGTTTTCACTTGCAGGCCCATAAACCCCTATATAACTCTACCAGATATGTGGGTGCCCATGCGAATGTCACGCTCATTTCTATCATTTCCCAAATAACACTCATCAATGCTTTGGGAAATCTTCCACCTTCCACCCTCGGCAATGCATAATACCCCACCGCTATCATTAATAGCACGGCCAACCTTGTTTCCTCAGGGTGTGTTGCATACATTGTACCATACGTAAATGATAAACCTCGTTGTGTCAAATCTCGTGCAGCTGACCCAAATACTGCTATTATCGCTGCCCGCCCCACGCTGGGCAACGCCTAATACACTGCTTTTTCCTATCATTGGGAGTCTCAAAATACGGAAAACATCTTCCAAAGTCACTTTCATCTCCCTGTTGCGTAGATAGAAGGTATTCTTTTACTCGATTCCATCTCTCAATCAATGCATGCAACATAGCATGGTTACGCGATTTCTTGAATAATAGCGATTCCACTTAACCCCAACCGATTTATCAATGCCCATTCAATTGGTGTTACATCCGCTCAGTATTCGTGACAACAATAACGCTGCATGTCATTCATCCTTAACCTTGCTTCGGCCTGCATACATCAAAACGACACATAATTATTCAAAAGAACAAATCTCTACGGGTTTTTTCTCAAAATCTGGAAACCCTTACAGTGACCGATATATCGGTTATGCAAATAATCGATACCAGTTTGAAAATTGATACCGGTTACTTCCAAACAATACCGTCATTTGTCAAAAATATACCTACCCCGCTTAAAAACATACACCTACGATAATTATTTTTCCCCATTCACTCCTATTTATACCTAAAAACATACATGTGACCACCTTGTTTACCTACCCCGTAGCACTCATACCATCCCCAACCCTTGCCTATCACCTTTTTTCTCATCTTTACCCACTTACACTTCTTTCATCCTATTTACAACACATGCAAGAATCAAATTACAACCAAACAATTTACCTCTCGGGATGCAGCAGCTTGGGGCGGAACATGTCTTCCCCCTCGTCCCTGCCTGCTGGATGCTTCTCCTCATTCAGCCATGTTCACCACCCTCTTCAAATATAACTTGTCTTTCTACCTTCTGAATCTCAGCCCACGCTCACTTCACCTGTCTCTTTCCTCCTTATCACTCAAATTCTTTCATGCAATTACCTGTAGCAGTTGTCAAATAGCGTCGCATTCGCATATTTAACTTGTTGCATGACTCTAAAAATAAGAATGCTAAAAATAAGAACTTAAGTTGCCAACCCAGCAGTTCTATTTTTAGGAAAATAATTCTTTCATAACCGATATCGGTTACATGACCGATATCGGTCATATAGCTACCGACATCGGTTACATAACCGATATCGGTCATGTCCCCCTGTTGCTTAAACCTAAGCCTTTTTTTTTCCATTTTTGCAAATTTTTGTGGCGCCCACCCCTTTTTCCTACATGAACAACACCATTATCCATATTTTTCATTAAATCCATATCTCATCACAATTTCATCAACATCATCTATCTATCTTACAAAAACAACCAAGCCATCAACAAACGATATCAAAAACCATCAATCTATACACCATTTGAATCCAAATCAACAGCTACAAACATTCAATATTCACAAACCAGCGACAAAACATACAACATTTCATAACACAACATGTCAATTAAACTCATCATCTATATACATACATACATCCCATCAACAAAAGACATCAACATCATAATATATAACACCATGTAAATCAAACTCATCATACATTAAATATCACAAACCATTTTCAAAACACTTAACACATTTTTACGCACAACATGTGGGTCAAATCATCATATCTATATATATACAAAGTTTCAAATATACAATGTGCCCTGCATCGGGGCCTCTGTGATCTCATAATACAACAAAGCCGGCACGCAGGCCGCAATAACTGTCAATAATCTCGACTCGGCTCGCAGGCCGGTCTCTCATATCAAAAACATACTCGGCTCGCAGGCCGGTATCAACTGTACAACCCGTACTCGGCTCGCAGGCCGGTATATACAATAAATGAATGAATGAATAAATGAATACATAATATCTAGGCACGCAGGCCTCTATAAACATAGCCGGTTCGCAGACCGGTGCCCATATCCAATGAACCAATACAAAAATATGCAGGGACCCCTCAGCTCTCTCCACCGCCCTCTGCCTGTCTACCTGCTGGTCCCTGTGCTGCCTCTCGCCTCCTGCCTATCACAGACCCACCGGCTGTGGCTGCACCTCCCTGAGATCTCTGGCTCCGAGAGGTCTCTGCTCTATGTGCCGCATATGGCTGATAATCAGCCCCGGTACCATCAAGAATATCCTGATAGTACCGGGCCTCTGCTCTAGCCTCCATATAACGATCTCGAGCCACCGTAGGTCTTGGGCTGTCCCACGACACCTAATACCAATGGCCTGCCCCTGTGCTGTGCTGTGGTGCCATTGGTGGTGCACTGTGGTTGCGCCGGGGTGGTCTTTGGTACCTTGCTGCTGTCTTTGGTGCTTGGTGGTGCACTGTCTTTGCCATTTGGTGGTGCTATCTTTGTACACACTGTGCTGTGCTACACTCGAGCTGGGCTAGCTATGCCCCTATAAGACACCTATTCGTGCTGTGCAATGCGCAGTGAAGCTACCCATGTAATAAGCATGCTGGCCCCTGAGCTGATCCCTCTCTGCTCTAACAGCCGCCAAGTCTGGCTGTGTGGGCTGTGCTCTCCTCGCAGCTCTCTCTCCGGCCCACCAAACCAAAAATGCTCCTGTGCAGCCGGCATCATCTACGGTATCATCTGCCGGCCTCTCAGCAACCCAATCTGGGTCCATAGGATGTGGTGCAGGCAATGGAGCCTCTACATCATCCCTCCGATACTGAGGGAAGGGAGGTGGCTCATC
This sequence comes from Taxus wallichiana var. yunnanensis, assembly GCA_018340775.1. NCBI lineage: Eukaryota > Viridiplantae > Streptophyta > Pinopsida > Cupressales > Taxaceae > Taxus > Taxus wallichiana. The sequence continues at coordinate 129,077,463 of CM031237.1, forward strand.
CTGTCGTAGCCCAAGCTGTCGTCGTACCCTCTCCAGGGGTATCCGCTCGTACTCTCCCGGCCTCCGTCCCGCTATCCAGAATGTATACTGGATCCACTACAACTGTGCTCGGGCTCCTCCGTGCGGGTGATGACCTCTATAAGGTCTCCATACAATATCTAACGCTGTCAAGCCCTCTAACATATGTCTATAATAAGTGACGTCCCGCCCTGCAAGCACTGCTCGTGGCTGGCCCATGACCCCCAACCACCTCTGAAAGCCGTATCTATAGATGACCTGTGGCCCTGGCTGCTGGGGCAGCCCTACTGGTCTAATGCATATGATATGCTCATATGCCCAACAGTGTAGTAAAAACGTCGAGCAAATCCCAAATCACCTCATCCGTGATAGCCCCACACTCTCTGGTATAACCGCACTGTATATCTGGTGCCCAAGCATAACATGTGTGCTCCTCCACCATCTCATGTAGCACACCCATAAACACTGTGGAAAGCGGCCTCCCTCTCGAGTCTAGGAGGGCGGCGGTGATCCCATCATCATCGGCCACGGCAAGCCATGTCTCATGGCGGTGGGCTCGGTACATATCCCCATACGTGATACTCACACTTTGTGATATGTCGCAGCGTAGTAGCTGCATCCCGAATACGTGTAGGATGTTGTCCATGGCTATCTCAACGTCGGCTCAAAAGATCGCCTCTCCATCAATCGGTGTCGAAGGATGCGATACATCATCTCCAATGTGATGGTCATCTCTCCAGTCGGGAGATGGAACACATTGGTCGCCGGATCCCATCTCTCGATGAGGGCGACCATCAAACTGTGATCCCTATCAATCACTCTATATCGCTGGACTCCACCAAGTCCCACCTCGCGCATGATACCCCACTGTGCTGCGGACACGTGTGGCCGCATCCATCTCAACAGCGGGGGCATCCTGTCCCGCATCGTCAGCTGCTGACGTGCCTGCAAAACCAACTCACTACATTAGCCCTACTCTTTATCACAACATCTACTTATACCCTCTACACCCACCTATCTTACCCTAAAAACCTCTACGATATCCCCCTCCCTCTTCACACCCAAACAACAACCTAAACCATACCAAAACACTCAAACCATACCAAAACACCCCCACCACAACCCAAACCATACCAACACACCCAAACAATACCAAAACACCTAAAAATTACCAAAACACTCAAACAATACCAAAACACCCCCACCACAACCCAAACCATATCAACACACCCAAACAATACCCAAAACACCTAAAAATTGCCAAAACACTCAAACAATATGCCCCCACCACAACCCAAAATACCAACACACCCAAACAACCACAACACCCAAACAACCTAAACCATACCAAAACACTCAAACAATACCAAAACACTCCCAACAATACCAAACCAACACCCCCACCACAAACCATACCAAAACCTCAAACAATACCAAAACACACCACCCAAACAATACCAAAACACCTAAAAATTACCAAAACACTCAAACAATACCAAAACACCCCACCACAACCCAAATAATACCAAACACCCAAACAACAACCAAAAATTCAAACCAACAACAAAACCCAAACCAACAAAAATAAAAATAACTAAGGACCGGTACCGGTCACTTATGACCGACACCGGTCCTCTTCACCGACGCCGGTCGCTATACGACCGACACCGGTCACTCACAAAACTCCGTCCACCAAAAATTTCATGACCGATGCCGGTCGCTTAGCGACCGACATCGGTCGCTGTAAAATTCCGGAGCCGAACCCCGCGCCCCCCAAATCCATTTTTTCCTATTTCTCCCTCTATACCCACCCAAACACCCTAAAAACCTACCCACCCAGCCGCCTTGGCCTATTTAACCTATCTACCCTCTCCTTTTTTCAAATCATTTCCATTTATTAATTATTTTATCAAAATCTAACATTCCTACCCAAAACCCAAATACAACATAATATACTCAAATCCACACAATGAGGGGTTTCGAACCTACCGGTACGACGACACGTCGTCGTGGTGGGATGGGTGGTGGTGGTCCAGCTGGTCCAGCACCTCCTGCTCCTCCTGGCTGTGCCATGGCTATAAACTCTCCTCTGCTGGGTCCTCCACCAATCAACTGCTGCCTCCTACTCACTAGGGTCCACTAAACACTCAATTCTCCACTCAAATAGCGCCACCTCAACCAACAAATGCTCCAATCTCAACAATCCACCTCAGACAACTCCAATTGGTTTTCAAATTGACAATGTGACAATGACCGGCCGTATTTTTCTTTTTATAGGTTTTTGACCTATAACCGATATCGGTTTTATTGTGCCCTAAGGAACCGGTATCGGTCATCTAACCGATATCGGTCATACACAATCGATATCGGTTTAATCTCACCTCTACCCCAATTTCGGCCCTTATTTACTAATAGCCCTTTCTACCAACATCACCTATATCCACCTTCGTTGACAACCCTTTGTTAACTTCATTGGCCTAACTTCATTGCTGTAACCTACCACCCAAGGCCGTAACCTACCATTTGGTCCGACCCGAGGCCCCTACCATTTGGCCTGACCCATGGCAACCAACCTATTTGGCCCGACCCAAGGCCGTAACCTACCATTTGGCTCGACCCACGGCCGCAACCAACCTATTTGGCTCGACCGTAACCTCACCATTTGGCCCGACCCGTGGCCGTACCAACCCATTTGGCCCGACCCAAGGCCGTAACCTACCATTTGGCCCGACCCACGGCCGTAACCTACCATTTGGCCCGACCCACGGCCGCAACCAACCCATTTGGCCCGACCCAAGGCCGCACCCAACCATTTGGCCCGACCTAAGGCCGCACCAATTAAATACCATACCCACAATCAACATTTTATTTTATCCATCCATCATGTACCTTTTTGTTCAATCGAGCTCACCTGTTCGTGTTTTAGCATGATCAGGGTCCTTGACTTGATCAGTCGACCAACTTTGCCTAGACTTAGACCGTGACGTTTATCTCAACCAAACCAACCATTTGGTACTGCCGAACATGCCCAAACGTTCCTGTACCTTACCCGTTATATACCCTAGAGCTACTTCCTATGCCTTGGATACCAGGATTATATCACCCTTGTTTGGATAAACTATCGACCTTTGCCTATGAATTGCTTGTTTGCTCTTCAAATCATATACCCTGGTCACACTACTGCATTTCAACGTGTGTCTGCTTCCTTGGACCTACCCCACCCTCTTACCATTATCTCAACACCATTTACCCTTTATCAACCCTATCCCTGCTTTCACGCTACCTCAATCTGTGATAGATTTGAGGGGGATTACCTATACCCTTAACAGGGGTAACCACTTCTTATTATTGTCATGCATCTTTAGAAAACAAAATACACGACAATAAGGGGCTAATGTAGACACCAAATTTGTGTCTTACGACCCCTTGTGACCCACATCCCATTTCACAACCTAACCTCATCACCTAAATCTTACACAATTATTTATTAATTACCTTATAATTAATAAATCCACATCGCCATACCACCTTACACCTCATTTCGCCACCTCATCATGACCTAGTCTTAACCCTAAACTAACCTAATTAAGACCTATAACTTGGTCCAATTCCACACCCATGACTAATTACTCCTCATCGCACCTAAAACCAACCTTCATAATCACTTGACCAAGCCCGCAACTAATCCCTCGGAAGAAAAGGAGGGAAAGATGGCTATTTCACCAAAAATAGCCCACTTTGACCTGACCGATACCGGTTCCTACTCGACCGCAAGCGTCGGTTGCGTAACCGCCATCGGTTCCCCGTAAATGACCACTTCTAACCAAAAACAAAGGATTGGATTTTCATTGGATCGAAAAAGGAGAAATCATCGAAAGGATCCAGATTTTGCTTGGCCGAGAAGAGACAAGTGAAGAAACAGAAGAGTTTGCAGAGAAGGACATCAAGCCCAAGACTGCAACTGAATAACTAGAGCCCAAGAAACACTCATCCAAGCATCGAAAGAGGAGATAACTCATCTTGGATTGTCGATCATCCAACTTGGGTCTGTCTTCATCATTACGATCCACGAAACTGCGTATCTCGCATCGGGACGAGTAGTAGTGTTTTATATGTTTCTAAGCACCATTTTCTTGAGCCATTGATTTATATTTCCGGGCCTAAGGTAGCTCCCTCATTTATTGTCTAATTAAAATCTGGTGGTCCTTACTTGCGAGTAGTCCTTCCAAGACAAAAAGGAGTTCTTCGTAGTCGATCGATCTCTCTCTACGTGCGCGGACACCATCTCAACATTCAATGTATTCCTCCTAGCCCTAACCCTTATCTCTGTTTCTCAAAGGAATGATAAGATAGAAGCAAGTCTATTCTCGCAGAGCGAAACATTCATGCGAAACAAATCCTACCATCCTTTTTGATACTTATCACCATAGGACTAACCCATTCTGACTCATCCAATGGTTGAATGATTCTAGATTTCAACATATTGTCAATTTCCTCCTTTACTTTCTCACGTAAATTGTGATTCATTCAATAAGGTCTCTTTCTAACAGTATGCACCTTCCTTAAGCTTTATCTTCATTTCTCCAAGTGATTTATGCACACCTTTAAGTTCATGGTACCCTCTTGGAAATAAATCCTCATAGTCCCTAAGTAATTCTATGATCTTTGCCACTTCTGACTCTGACCAGTAATCTCCAATTATCACTTCCTTAGGTTTAGCTTCCATTCCAATATTCACTTTTGTTGTCTTCATAGGTTCATGATATCCACGTGTATCTACATCTACATTGTTTAACACCTCGCATGCTCCCTGTGAATGATCAACATCCAAGTTCTCAACTCCTCATCATCATTTATATAGACCAACATCCCCTTTTATTTTTCCAGAGTAGCATGCTCAAGTAGTATGGAATCATCTATTTCTTCTTCAAAATGTGTCCCACTGTCTCTGTCTCACCAAATTTAACTCTTGAATAGGCTCTTCCTCTTTCCCACTTGTCTCCCATGGTTAAGCACTTGATAAATCTTAAAGCCTTGTTCACTGGTGGTTTAGATGAGAAGAAGTCAAAAGTTTGGATCATCCCTGTAGTCAAATTCTGCCAATTGTCAGTTTCTCTATGTAATTCAGCATACACATACCAAGCACAAGTGCAACCTTGTAGAGTAGAATAAAACTGATGCACCCAAAGTGAAGGTGGTAATGCTTCATGTCTTGCTGTCCAAAGTCTCTCACACTACTGGATATGATGTTGAACAGGTTGATCACCATGATAAGGGAAAATATTTGTAGGTGCATTACTTCTTGAAAACCTAGTTGATAAGGTGGTCCCAATCTCTCCCCATTCCAAAAGATTATCCTTGTGAACCACCCACCAGCGCGCTACTGTCCCGCATAAAGTATATGATAGCATATCTCTTCTTTTAATCTGGTTAGCCCATTTTTCCTCCATGGCTTGCAAGAATCCAGCCAGATCTTTGGTTCCAGTATATCGGGTACTAAGTGACCTATACATCTAATAGAGTGAAAACCCTTTTTGCAAGCAACCGCACACTTAACTTCGCACCCCACCAGTTCATAAGTACCATGAGCCCAATTATCACAAGAAATACTTGTAGTATCGCTGATAGACTGAGAATCTTCCCAATGCAAGATTCCTTCCTTAGATGGCTCATTGACCTCTGGGTCCCGAATAGTGAGTATATAAATTCTGTTCAAGTCCTCTTCACTCAAAGAATCCACATATGATATGGATTTCCCATCTGTCAATGGTATTATAACCCTTTCTTCCTTGTTCTCAAAGCTTGATATACCCCTTGTTAAACCTCAAATCAGCATTGTTTGCATAACACCAAGGGCACCCAAGCAAAGCTAGGAAGCTATCTACTTCCGCAAGTGCCAATACTTCTAAGTCTCCTGTGAACTTGGCCCCTTGTATAGTGATAGATGCATCCTTCAAAACTCCTATGGGAGTAGCCTTAGTCCTATTTGCCATGAACAATACATTAGATGATGGCTACAATGGAGGTCTCCCCATTTGTACCCATGCATCCAATGTAAGTACATTCACTTTTGCACCTGTATCAATCAAAATATTGCTCAACAACCAACCATCCACAATAGCATTCAAAGTGATTTCCTTGTCGTAGTCAATGCTATCAGGAGGGAGATTTACATGGAGTATTTGTCTTCCAGTCTCAGTTCCCGTGTGCGAGTATTCCCCTTCAACCAATTCCCAATAAAGGAATAATATTCTCCTGACATAACATTCTACATACCTCTCTGATGTCATCAATATCAGAATGGGCCTTTTCTGTATCCTTCTTATTCTCCAATGTCCGAGACTACTCTTTTAAGCATTGTATCTCTCCCGAAGATTCCTAAGAACCTCCATGGTCTCTTGATAAAATTCCTTCTGATGAGTTGGATCTGATACCTACCATGCAAAACCTCCTCCCTAGTGATTGTCGGTTTCTGGTGCAATACCTCTTTCACATGTGTCGCTTCATCTCGTGTTGTAATCTTTACTGTTATTACCTCGGGTTCTGGTGTTAACTTCGGCATCCACTGATTCTCTACCATGCGGCTGGATCCTAACCATCCCTACGCCTTTGTTTTCTTGTTTGTGCTTGCTTACTGAGATGCTCATACATGTTTGGAAACTCTTCATAACTATGACCCTTTCCACAAAATGAATAGGAGATATTCTATGGCATTCACACCTATAGTGATCAGGTGAGCCACATGTATAACAAGTTCCATGAGGGAATTCACCTCTTCCCCCACCTCAACCTCATCCTCCATATCCGCCTTGATATCTCCGTCCTCTTCCACGAGCTCTTGTAAATCTTCCATCATCCTATCATAGCGCTTGATTATAATCCCGATCCTAGTGCTCATTATTTCCTTTAGAACTATCAACCACACTGGCCTGTCGAACCCCAATATCAATGGCATCATGGATCTGGCCAATCAATCTACAATCTTTGGTATCATGGGTCATGGACCTACAAATTTTACTGAGAAAGAAGATACATTCTTCCTGATCGCGCGTTGCAACAAAGGGCGGTGACTAGTGTCATGATTCAAATGGAAAATCTCACAGTCCAACAATAATGAATGTATAGATCTGTGAGGACAACTATCCTTGGTGTGGCCTTCCACTTCACAATCTATACACCAGATTCCTAAGTGCATCTCATGAGCTGAATTCGCTGATAATTTCTCTAATTTCTTTGCCATAATGCATTATCGAGCCTTTAAGAATAGACTAACTCTAGTGTCAATACTCCTAACTACCTCAACGTGTAGATCTACTTCCAATGCTTTGCGCGGGTCAGTATAAGTCTTATGCAATAGCACTCTTTGAAATGGAGTAATCAATCCCCCAACAAACCATTGTGCATGCTAAGTTGCATGTATATCATTAGAGATTTTTGATAAAAGTGTCTTAAATGGGCATCATACTCACATACACTTTCGGTAGTTCCGTTCTTAATTCTTAATATCCTTAAGTGCGCTTATACTCTTCTACTCAAACTTTGGGATATGGAACTCCTTTAAGAAAGCATCTTTCGATGCTACATAATCAATACAAGTTTTATTGGGATCAAACTTCCTATACCAGTTGTTCTAGCATGCCTATAATGTAGTAGCAAATTGACTTTCCTTGCACTCAGAAGTTGTGATACCTTTTCGCATGCCACAATATTTCACACATATGAACATGTTCAATAGCATCCTTGATACCTATGTACTCTGGGAGATGAAGATACATTTCCATATAAATGTTCTGGGGTTGTTGTGGGCCTTGCCCACCCGATCCAGAACCTCCTTGGTTTCCTCTACCTCCAAAACCACCAGATCCACGGAACTAGAACTACCCATACCTCTCGATCCTCCACCTGAAGTTAGAATAGGGCCTATAGATGCACTCCCCTGTGTCCCGAAAGTGGTGCTATACTAGACCCCTACATTCTGTGAAGTATTCCCAGCTCCAGAGGTGAATCCCACATTCGGCACGCTTATATTCTATGCGGATGATGAGCACGAAAACGTACCCCCAAAGAATAAAAATTGTCTATGTTGCCATTGATGCACTTGTTGTCTAACTTTCTCCTGCTCTTTCACTTCCCAAATGAAAACTTTGTTTACCTATTGTACTGATCTTTATGCAAAACTAAGCGCAAGGGCTAGGTCGGCGAGTTGGCTTAGATGTGCGCCCACGGCCTAGGTCATATCTGTTGGCATGTTTTCATGTGATGCCGAAGGGGGTTCTTTGTCATGCTTTCCTACATGGGGATTTCTGATGCTCTAGCTCTTCGTCGTCTTCATAAGCCTCAAATCCTTCACGAGCCATCTCTCTCCACAACACCATCCATTATATTACCTCTTGCTTCTTCCATAATTCCCTCTCGCGTGCCTCATCATACTTGAGTCACCTTTCTTCCCTCTCGTTGTGCCACTAGGTCTACTATCTTCCACCAATCCTATTCCTATCCTCGCACGTGGAGGTTTTTAGATTTCCATGGACTTATCTTCCAAGTTCAACGTTACCATAAATATCTTGATCACCCGATGGAATACCTTGCAATACGTCCCTCAGGATACTATAGGAACTGGAACTCAACTACCTCTAGGAATTAATAAGTCGAAATTGAATACTCCAAAATATAGCTATTTAGAACACCATGAAACCAGTGTATCTACTTCATGAGTCTAAATCATGTCAACATCATATAGTGTTTGATATTCCTCCTGTGTCCAAACAAGTGTGCATACCTCCAATTCCGCTTAGACACATATGATAACCACTCGTATAATTCTCTTTGGAAAGATAGCAAAGAAGCTCTCGTACAAACTATCATACAAATTTTTCTCTACCCAAGTGCGTGTGCTAAATCCGGATCCAATGCTAAACCTTCATGTGTATTCTTCCTCCATGTCGTGAATCCATTCTTCAACGCTCACCAAATTTAGGTGGTATGTATTCATCACAAACCATCCCGAAACAATCGAAAAGAGGTCCCTACAACGGAACCTATGATGTAGCCTAGAATTCTCAATAACACCTAGTCACACTTTGGCACATCACTCAGCATAAGATGAGCACTCACCAAGCACGCAAAGGTACCAGGTCCCTCTTTAGGGTTGTTGTAGCAGGATGGTAGCATGATGAAGTAATAAAGACATATACTTAGAAACTAATCCATCATTACACACTTATACAAAACCAAATCTATAAAGGCATGTGCTTAAGTATTAATCATCAAGAAATCAATAGCATGCAATAATAAAACATACAAGACACTTTGGTTTGGCCAATATTCTTCATATATTAAACATAACAACAGTATAGAAGCTTCATACAATAATAGTCATGTGCGCATGGATTTGTTACAATTATCCAGTAACATGCACTCATGAATCTCTAATTCTCTACCTCTCTCTTAACCAAGTAGTTCATTACATATATATAGGGTGGGAACTTTCCTTGACCATCTAACTATTCCGAAATAGGTCGCATGCTAATAATAGCCACACGCCTTTTACAATCATAGCCACACATGCAAGTATGCTATCTATAGATCACTGATAGTCAACTGAAGTGCTAACTCTATTCTTGGACCATCTTCTTGCAAAAGCAATCTGGTTTTATCTTCTAAAGATAGAAGATGCGTGGCGCGCAAGTCTCGGTGTTGATTGTGTGCTCCATGAAGCTTGACTTCTAAAAATAGACCTCATGCTCAAAAATGGCTAAGTATTGAACTTGCTCTTTCGCGCCTTTGAATCCGGCCTGCTCTCCCGTGTGAACTCTTTGTGTGAATTATGCTAAGTATTTTCTTTGATCAATATTTCCTAAGTTAAAGTCGATGTTTGATTCATTAAGAAGAGTAGGTGTATCAAATGGTAAGGATTTATGAAGAAAAGCAGTCTTCCGATCCCATGTGAGAAAGGATATCTTGGTCGTCTTGACATTGAATGATATTTATAGTGGGTGAGTCTTCCTCAACCATTTCTAGATGAACAAGTGGTAATTTTTTAGAGGACTATTTGGATTGATAAGTGAGTGGTCCTAAAGATACAATTTTGATTAAAAAAATGTTAGGTGGGATGGGTATAATTTCGTCTGTGTCCATGAGGTTTTGGGAGATGATGATTCTAGTTCAAAGATAGTGATTGACATGTCTTATTCAAATACAGTGGGCTCGGTTACTTCAAAAGTAGACCTTTTATATCCCAAACCACTTTTCTTGTGAGGTTTGAGGGTACAAAGGATATTTTGGTCATGTGTTCCTTGTTCATAACGTCCAAGGCCAAAACCTTTCCATGCACAACAAAAGAGATACATGTGAGTGAAATTGGGATTGTCAAGGGATTTAAAATTTGATGTGAATGATGTGGTATGAGGTGGAAAACTGGATGAGATGATGGATTTTCGATTCCACCATAGATAAGATTGGTTTTAAGGTATGCAGGTCCATAGGAGATAACATGCCCCTATATCTAGGTCATGCATGGGTTGTTTTTTGGGGTGACCATATGTTTTTGGTGATGGAATGGAGTTACGCATGAGAAGGTGATATTCCTTGAGAGTGAGGGGTTTCATGGCTTCGGTGATGTAAGAATCATCTGAAAAGTGGAAGAGGGTGTAGATGTGCTAGTGGATGCTTGATCGGAAGACTCGGGCATAGATTTAGACACAAGTAAGTCATTTGGATGATACGTCATGTAACAGTCAATGAATGGATTTGGGTCGGTAGGGACTTATATAATTCCGACCTTCATGTTCATATTTAAGACACCGATGGAGAGTGGAAGGAACACAACACCTATTGTGTATCCAAGGGTGTCCTAATAACGTGTTATATGGGAACTCTCCTTCTATGATGTAGAAGAGTTCTGGTATAGTTTTGACACCAACTTTGAGTGGTAAGATGATAGTGCCCAGTGTGGGTGTGATTTTGTCATTAAAGTATTGTAATAGGACAAGAGTTTGGGTGACTTCTATGTTAGGTAACTTAAGTTGGTCAAAGGCAATAGAATATATGATATTGATGATCTGCACCACCGCAATCATGACTCTTTTAATAGAAATATCATTGATCTAGGTAGTGATGAAGACGAGTAAGTCATGATCTTCTGGTCTAAGAGAAGGTATTTCAGATGGTTCAAATGATATGGAGGTGGATGCTTTTAGAGTCCCTACAAATTTTGTGAATGAATTTGTGTCATTAGAAGGTATAGTGATGGATTGAAGGGCTTCTATCATGTCCTAGCTTATGACTAGGAGATGTTTGGACAAGTTCATAAAGTGACATTTAGATAGGGTACTAGTGAAATTGTTTAACGATGACCTTTTGTATTGCAGTAGAAGGTGGTGTTGTTGTTTGTATAGAAATTTTGGATTTTGACGTACATTTTTATTGGATTCCTCGGGAGCTAATAAATTGAGACTTTAGATTTACTATGTAGAGTTGGTAACTCAAAAGGTGGAGGTATGGAGACGGAGGTCCTACTTCTCTGAGGCTCGGATGATGCTTTATCGTAATCTTGAGTACGATTGGTGACATGGATCGCATCAAATTGAAGAATCAAGGTTTTAGGGATGGATTCTCCTGGTGATGTTGGGATTGATGTCGTTATTGTGTTCGATTGAGAGGGAAGGAGAAAACTTCTAATCTTCACAACTTTCTGATGAAAATCTATATAATCTTCTATGGAGTGGCCTCATATTTTGTGGAAATCATAGAAGGCGTAAAACTTATACCAAATGGGTTTCCATCCATGTTGATCTGATAGCTTGGGAGGTGGTAGTGTAATGAGTGATCCTGAAGAAGGTCATCTAAAATGGTGGCATAATTCCCTTTAGGTCTGAATGTGGATGATAATAACAAACCATTATCCCTCTTGGGAGAAAGTGGAGTGGATGGTTTGGCCATAGGTTGTTTACTTAGTGGCCACAGAGGTTTTCTAGCCATTATAACAGATGATGGATGGGGATTTTGTACATGTGGTGACTCCAAAGGGTAGTTGGATCGATAGGAGATCGAGGAGAGGTTCTTCAGTAGGTGCCCACTGTGGAATGAAAGACGTGGAAAACATGCTTATGGTTGGGGCTTGATGAACGAGCCTTGCCCCCCGTAATAATAGGGTGGTTAACTGGTATGAGGGTAGAAGGATTATGTGGGAGATTCTGATCTGAAGGGATATGTTGAGGGCCTCTAAAATATGAAATGGTTATATGTTTGAGGGTCCTCTAGGATTTTATGTGACAAGAGGGTCTCCAAAAGTGGGAATTCACCTTGGATGAAAGGATGGATGAAAAGATGGGGGCCACATAAATGATAGGTTTCATCATAATAAGGACTTCTAAAGACTCGAACTACGCCATGTTTATTAGGCCCTTTTGAAGTTTTGGATGGACTGCATATATTTTTCAAGGTTGATGCTCATGAGGGAAGAGGAGTTTGAATAATGAGATTAATGGAGTCCAAATGGTTTGTTGATTTTGGATTATTTATTTTTATGGGTTGAGGATGACTATAATCCTTGGTTGGTTTAGGTGGAAGTGGTTGGGCTAAGAATGTTTTGAGTGGTACCATAGTTATGTTTATAAATCTAGATGAAGGCATTGGTGTAATTGTACCTGAGGATGTGGGAATGGATTTAGGAACAACATCTGATGAAGGTATGGAAACCAATTTAGTGGCAAGTTTCGGTTCCACAATTGTAAGTTTATCATACTCGGTATTGATTCTCGTGGGCATTGGATCGTGGGTGACATGGGTGTTGGAGTAGTTTGTATGTTGATTTTAGCAAGAGGAGGCTTTACAATTTCAATTTCATTGGCTTCGGTGTTGGCTCTATGGACTCTTCTTTGTTGGGTAAAAGGATGAGCCGCATAATAGGCTCAACTTTTGTTATTGTATTGATGGTGTGGACGAAATTTGTTTGTGGTGATTCATAAGATGAGGGGTGGTTCGGGAAAGGTTGTTTAAATATGTCGAGATTCTGGTTTGGGGGTGTGTTTGGGTTGTCTAAGTGAAGTTCACCCTTGTCAATTAAATCCTAAAGCACATTGCGGAATGTGCGACACCTCTCTATGTCATGACCGTTAACCCTATGGAATTTAAAATAATCATTATCATGGTACCAAATGGGTTTTGATACCGATATGTCAATAGGTCTGATGGGTTGGAAGTGATATAATGTTAGAGGCAAGAAATTTTTCAAAAATTGCACCATAATTTTATGTTATGGGTGTATAGTTGCGTTGTTGACGAAATGCATTCAGTGGTAGGATTTTCTTTAGGAGCGGATTTGACCACAAAGATGTTGGTGGCTGATTTAGACTTGTCTGAGTTGGATGTTGACTTGGGAAGAAATTCCATTTTTGGTTTCTTAGGGTGAAGCTTTACCCACCCATCCTCTAGGGCTCATAATTTTTGTTTACTGGCCATGGTAAAAGTCTCATCGAAAGTTTGGAATGATTGAATTTGTAAAGTGGACGAAATATGTTTAGCACGTGTGATAGAAGATCTCAATTAGCTCTAGTTGTGGTAGTGAAAAGTACAATTGATTAGTAGTGGCCCTCCAACAGGACAAAATTGGTGATGGACTCATCTTCAAATTGTCTAATGGCATACAGGTCATTAATGGTGATTTTACAGGCTATGTTGATGGAAAAGTGATCTAAGAATAATTGTGTGAGTTGTGTGAAAGAGAAGAGGGAATGTTGCGGAATGTTGTTGTACCAGTCCAAGGCAGGACCAACAAGAGACATGGGAAAGGTCCTCAGCATGACGTCCTGATCATGAGTTATCAGGTAGCATGAAAAACAAAAGGCACGAATGTGTTGTTAAGGGTCTCATTATCCAATTTTGCACACTGGCAAGATTGGACAAGGGGGTCCTGTCACGTTCAAAATGAAATAATAGTTCCAAGAACCCACCTTCGGTTATTAACGAGATGCAATAATTAAAAAATAATTCCTAAATTGCATATGAAGAGATCACCTAGCATCGAAAGGCACCCAGTTGATCTCAACTCAGTGGAGAGTTCAGGGTCGAGTTGATAAAGAACCTGGTGTCAAATAGAAATCATCTCAGTGGGGACTCTCAGTTGTAAGAGCTCGGGCAAAATATAGCTTGTTGAAAATTGACAAATGAAGGGAACCCTATAAGGATCTCGGTAGAGATCGATGCATGCGAAGTGAAGGCCAAGTCGTGAGAGTCAAAGTTTGAGCTATCAATAAAGTCTCAATGAATCGGAAAGGTTCAAGCCACGAGCTTAAGGCAGAGATAAGGAGTTTGACTCATCTTCGTGGCTCGCTCATTTTGGAGATCATGTGGTGAGCTTCTTTTAGGACACATTCTGCAGAGCTAGGGTGATTCAAACGCAAGCCAAGGCATCAAGAGTGCCATAAAATGAATGGAGATCGTTGCGTAAACAGAGATACGTGATGGAGCCCTATCAATGGGACTCATCGAGCATGATGGATAATTCAAGGCAACTCATTTCATGTGGATGCATTAAAGATGGTTTCTAGGATACAATTCCAGGGCTCATTGATTAATGCAAAACTGAGAGGCCTACTTGAGATAATTTTTCAATGGTAAGCTCGCAGAGACAGCAAGAATGTCGGGCCAGGGTATTAGTGAATACAGTATATATTTTTCGTTGGCGTTGTTCAGACCTTCCTCGGCCGAGCATTTGGTGCACAAAGTGCAAATGACATGTTGCGGATAGCGAAGCCTTTTTGGAGCGCTTCCAACAAGCAGTCGTCCAACTATGTTTTATCTATTCAAAGATCGAATGCATCCTCAAATTCGGGATTTTCCTTCAAGATATTTTTATAAAAATCGATTAAGTGACAGTAAGAGTGTTACCGGGAGACTTGATTAAATTTATTTTACAATGCAACTCATGGAAACGGATCTCATAGAGGTGGAACTGTTTCATATCAGAATATTCATGGAGCATAATTTGCTTTGCAATTATATGAGCATCTTCAACGAGTCACTAAGTTGGCGGGCACAAAGGATTCTGTCGGGATTATCACACCTTACAAGCTACAGCTGAAATGTTTGCACCAAGAAAATGATATCTCCTCACGCTGAGCGGAAAGGTGGAAGTCGGTGGCCATCTGTCCAAAATGAAATATGGCCAAATGATAACAAAACCCCGCACTCCAATCCCGGACGTGGGAAATAAGGTGAGCAATGCCAAGTGGGTTTTCGTGGATGGCAAGCCAAGGAAGAAATTCCACGCGGGGGAGATTCGGAGCAGCACCGCCAAGCGGAAATATTAAGGTGGAAAACCATCATCAGACTTCCGCGCAGGCCGTGTAAATAGGATCAGATGGAGGAACGAGTCAAACGCCGAGTGGAGCGGCGAGTGCATGGAGATCAAAGCGGCGTGTTGCAATAAAGAAGAAGCCTTCTTTTGAGCGCTTCCAACAGACACGGTTTTCCTCACGAGGCGTTCATACTGTTTCACCGAATGCAAGGAATGAATGACTGATCGGTTCGCCCTCAGGCGTAGATCTCCCAATTCCCATTCAATTCGCCTTTGCAGCGATTGAACATTCAGTGGTCGCGGCAAAATCCCACGCATTTGGTGCACAGGCATGCTGCAATATAATAGAAGCCGTTTTTTAGCGCTTCAAACAACTGCAGGAAACAAATATTCACTGCCGTGTACGATGGATTGGAGTCACGACCTTCAAGGCTTCATAGAATTTCCATGAACTAGGAGATGAAGGTTTAAAACGGTGCAGAATGAAACGATTCATATTGCTCAGCATTCCTTCTCCTAGAAACGAATTGAATGTGAAGGTCAACTCTAAAATACCTAGTCGGCCGTTTTGCATGCTGCATCCTTGTTACGTGTAAATGGTCTCTTTGAAAAACTCTGTGGGCAGTACGCAATATTTATACCCTTCCATTATGTGCGTCCAATCAGACAATAAAGTATTCCTTTACCAGGTTCAGAGAAACTTGTTTTAACAAATGGACGATTATACTGCAGTTTCAAGCTAATCTTATCGAGCTTTATTTCTACTAGCTTTGATCCACGACTAAGGGAGAATTCATATGGTTGTTACCTGTACATTTTTTCAAGGTGCTCTTGGCTGCCCCAGTTGTTTAATGTATTTCTTGAAGGGCTTATTTTATGTGTTGCAGATTGTAACATAAAGGATCTTTTTTAGTTTCTAAAAAAAATGAATGAGTATATGGTGTAGCTCACAGCTACCTATGCCATACTAAGATTTCAATAGTGGCATAATTGTTGATTGGAGCCGAGATTGCCGAGTGCACTGCCAAAATACCGAAGGGCTCTTTGGCCAAAAAATCAGTCTCAAGGGTGTCTATCGACATGTTATGGGCATAAGCCTAGGTCATCATCATGGCAGCATTAGGTCTTTATTGTTAATGGCATTTTCTCATCGTTTGGAGGGTACAATTGTGCTTATTATGGCAAAGCTAAAACATTCTTACTACAAGTGTTATATGATAAGGAAGAACCGTGAGCATTGTGGTAAAACCATTCTTTTCAGAAATGTTGGGTTAAGCTCGACATTCAAGTGAGTTTGAGCCCAGGAAAGGTAAGATCGTTTGCTGGATGAAGAGCTCGGTGACTTCGCAAGGAGCTCGTGGTGATGTTTCATGAAGTTTGAACGAGGAATGCGTAAATGGCCTCGAGTTAACAGAGGAAAATGATAAGAATCGAGTTTGATAGCTCACCATTCGAAGGACTCAATGCAAAAGAGCGCGATTACCAAAGCAAGGAAAGAGTTAGTGCGGGCTCAAAAATCGAGTGCAACACCGAGTTAGAGGATTCGAAGCTCACCGAGTTGAGATTTGTGCAGACTCTATCCACATGGACCCCCCTCCTCTTCAAGTCAAACGGGTCAACGGGGGGTCCCAACATTGTGTTAATTAAATTAATATTTTTATTTAAATATTTTAATAATAATATTTATTATTATTATTTAAATATTTTATTTAAATATTCTTTTAATTAATTGAGAAGACTTGGTCATCAAGCAATTAATGACCCATGATGGAACCTTCTCAGGTGGTTCAACTAACTGCAATAAATACATCATGGGCCTTCAATTTAGGAAGGTAATTATGACCATTTCCTCTTCTTTCTCACAT
Organism: Taxus wallichiana var. yunnanensis; assembly: GCA_018340775.1. Taxonomy (NCBI): domain Eukaryota; kingdom Viridiplantae; phylum Streptophyta; class Pinopsida; order Cupressales; family Taxaceae; genus Taxus; species Taxus wallichiana. Next base: position 129,094,644 of record CM031237.1, read on the forward strand.
ATTCTTCTATAAATGTAAGTTGGAAGCTCATTTCAAAGGGTTCCAAATAGATTCTGATGTTTGACAAGCTTAGATATCTCAGGCAAGAGTGTATACTTTTCAAGGGTCCTCTCTCTTCTGCAAGTTGTTCTTGTGTGTTGAGAGAACTTTCAAGCCTCCTCTTCAAGACTGTAATGGCAACTATTGCCTCTTCTGAATGTATGATGCATTGTGCATGTTATTGAAGCAATAAAAGTGTGTGTTTTGTGACTAATCTCGGTCCTTTCATCCTTCTATGCTTCTTTGTGCCTTTCTCATACTTGCAGGTACACTGTGCAAGTTTAAGTTTCTATTGCAGGTTCTTGGAGTTCTGTGCTTATCGAGTGGTGAAGTATTGCATGCAGTTGAGTTGTGGTGTCTGTTCACCCTTCTTGAGTTCATCCTTCTTCACTGGGAAACTGGTATATTTCTCGGTTTGATAAAGTTTAACAAAAGGAACACGTGTCTCTTAGCCTGTGGTATCCTGTACCCTCTCTAAGTTGCAGTAGGTGAAGTTGACCTGTGGTGCACACACCCTCTTCAAATTAACCCTTCCTAAATCTGAAGACACCCTTTATTCGGTGCATCACCATCCCTAGTATAGTTTCATTTCTGTAAAACTCTTTCCCTAAAACCCCATGAAAATGTTAGCATAGGACTAAATAATCATTTTTGTTACACTAGGAGTAGTACATCACTTAGTTTAGGAAGAGGAAGCTGGCCTTCTCCGGAGGTTCACCTCGAGCCCAAGTCCCACAGCTTGAGAGGTGATCCCATGTGTCCCAATCACACCGAACGTCCTATTCACATCCTGGCCATTCGGGGGGTGCAGTGATTTGGCGACAACAGGGGTCTTCGTTGCTATAAAACTTAGTGAGTTTTGGAAGCTCCTAGTGAGGTGGATACGGTTTGTATGGTACAAAAGGATGAATGGGCTCATTGCAAATTTGGTCATAAGAGAGCATATTCTTGGATATTGATAAAGCGAATTCTAAAGTAGATATAGCTTAGAAGGGTCTAAAGAGGGTTGGTTTGCATTGATTGTTATAGAGATGAGATGGATTTATACAAAGACTGGTTGGTTTGTGAATATGCTTGATATTGTTGTGGGATGTTTTGTTGATAGGGGATGTTTTGCTAAGGGATGTTAGGTTGATATGGGACATGGTGCTAATAAGGGTAGTTATGTTGCGTGATATGATGTTGTGGAATATTCGCCGAGGTATGTGTTACTTGAGGTATATGTTGTTGATATGGGCTATTTTTTTGAGGGATGTTTTGATGATAAGAGATGTTGTCTTGTGGGATGTTTTGATGAGATGAGGATCCTTGTTGTGAAGTGATAGGCTATGAGGTTTGGACATATTGGTATTGTAATGGCATCGATACATGCATATGAGGTTGTGAATATGTAGGTGTTTGTTAAAAGATATGGCCGAGGTGGAAAAGGATGGTGCTTATTGTGGAACACTTTGTTGTGGGATACAGTATTGTGGGATGTTCTATTGTGGTGCAAAGGTCAATGGTTGTGAAGGTTGTGGCATGTATTGTGAAACGGGGTGTGTACTAGCAATGACACTAGTATTAACCAATGGTGTTGTTGTGGGAATGGACATAGTGATGTTCTAGATGGGAGTAGTAACTTGTTGGGAAGGCATAACTATAAAGGGGCATGGAACTCAAAGGAGGTGTTTATACTTGTGAGGAGATTGGAGGAATGGATGAGGAGCCAACAACACTACTTAGAGGAGGTGTGGACCCTATAGAAGGACTTGGCGAGGATGTGGATTGTTGAGTAAACGTGTTTTGCGATCAGATCATGTGAAGGTCGTAGACAGGAGCTGAGGAGACATCAAATGCCTCGAGGTTGATTGGTGAACAATTGTTCATTCAATGCATCAAACAGGTTAGTAGAGCTGGTAGAAATTTGGGGTGGACTATTGTTTGGTGTTTTGAGTTGACCTAAAGTGTAGGGATATAATTGTTGGACAACATGTTATTGGTTATGATCAATGAGTTGTGTAATGGTGGGTGAAGAGTTGTGAGCATGCGATAGATTGTGGTGTAATCGATTGCATTTAGACATTTCTTGTTGCAGTAGGCATTAAGAGCAATATGATTCAAGTCTAACATCTCTTCAAAATAGGATCCCCCAGTATAATGGGAGCTCGATGTTGTGGGAGAAGACTAATATTTTCACTCTGGTGTATAGAGAATTTTTCTCGTGATATTATTGTGGGAGTGAAAAGATTGTTGTCTTGTTTCATTGTTATAATTGGTCCCTATTTCATTCCATGTTTATGCATCAAAAAGGGATTGGATGTGTTTTTTTGATAAAGTAATGCTTTTGGTTGCATAGGTGAGGAAAATGTTATGGGAAGTGAAGTAGTGTTAAACGAGCTTCTTGTTGAAATGCAAACAATGAGATAGACATGTTTTCATAAAGTCAATTATGTGTTTTTGTCTAGTGAGTACCATGATAAGAAAATACACACAAAGCACTTAGAAAAATGAATGATAACTAGATGGGTAGATTTACAAATAGCGAACAAAAGCAAGCAGAGTGTTGATTTGTATTTATCTTGCTTAATTATGAAAAATGAAATGTGTAAAATTGGGTCACGAAGGTCCTAAGAAATGGCAATCTAAGGTTGGTTTCATTTTTATTTAAGGACGAAGTCCTCGATATACCCGAAGGTACATGAGGCCCAATTTTGTACTGGTACCGATATGGGCATCTATATTGGGCCTACCCCCTCACTTCATGGTCCCACTGCAATAAGGGAGTCGGGCACTGAGCCAATATATACCAACAAGCAAATGTTTATACTCAAACTAGAACACCGATTTGGTTTCTATGTGGGTGATGAAATCCCAATCAGTTTCACCTAGGTGGGAAATGTTTGAATGCATTTTGGTTTGATAGTGATTTGGTTGTGTGTGAAGGAAGAGTAAGTGGATGCAACCAATTTTACTTTCCTAATTAGATTATGTGAAGCAAGAAGGATGTAATTGTTTTATTTTAAGATCTTGAAATGAAGTGTTGATTTTTGATGAAGACAGACAACCAGGAATGCAAAACGGAAATTTAAAGAGATGGCTTTAGAACAAACCACGAGAGCATTCCTTTTTATTAATTTAAATTTTTAGCAATTTGCAAGATGTTTGTTTAGCAAATCTAGAAAGCATAGTTTCCAGGGAAAAAGGGCCTACAATTTGATTAAGAACAACGAAAAATAGAGAACAAAAACACCGTAGATTGATGCAAAATGTTAAGAAAACAAAATAGGAAATTGCTTAATTAAAATCGCAGGCGATTGGTTGTTAGTAAAACAAAATAGTGATCAAATTAATAATAAAAATATTTAATATAGATTAGGCTCCCACCAGGCATGCCAGAATGTCCAGCATGGTTTTTACCTTTGTTTCTTGATGGATTCAATGGGCAATAACCGAGATTGACCTCAATATGGTGGGGTTTCTAGGATACCCAATGTTATGGGTTGTGACTATTTGCACACCATGCTAAAACAATGGATCAAAAGCTTCTTCTCCTATGAGCAAGTCATCTTAGAAACATTTAAGACAAAATAATGTTATTGCTAAAATGAAACACTTGAGCTTTGATTAATATTTCTGATTGTGTTGTAGTGTGAATAGGATAAGAATGTGATTATCACTTATTTAGACTAGATACATATATGGCCAACATTAACATGATTCAAATCTCGAGATCAGACTCCTCGTCTGTGTAGAGGTTTTCAGAAAAATTGGATGCTACTAAACAAGTTATTTCATCTTCTTCCTTAGTAAGGTCAAAATCAGGGACAAAGATGTAGTCATCAGGAAATAAGTTGGAATCCTCCTCTTGGGTGTCATAAAGGCGGGCCAATGTTGTGTCAATGTTGGATATGCTTATGTGACTATGGGTGTCAAACTCCGAGGTAGTATGGTAGTCTTCTTCCAGTGCTCGAGGCCGAGTCTCGTAGTGACACTTGTATTGAATGAGGTCTTCTTGGAGTCTCAGTGCTTCATCATACACATCCCAAAAAGCATCGGTGGCTTCCCGGATAAGCTGTGTGGAGGAAAAGATAGCCTCTAGGTGATCAAACAGAGTTTCTGGATAACACAGAGTTTGAGATCATGGAGCAACTCATATTGCTCCCAGTACATTGGATGGCAAACAACGGAAAGGGATCATTTGTGGAAAATTAGAACCTCCTAATGCCATCTGAAAACATCATACTAGACAGAGATTAGTAGATAACAAGAAAAATCTAAACATTTTAGTCGAAATTAGACAAGAAAATGTAAAAAGAGCAGAAAAACACAGGAATCGCAAGCTATTCGAGTGAATCACTGGTGATTAACGCAATCACTAGTGATTGTTGCTAAATATAACAACCTATTGAACAGAGTTAAAATGACTTAATTAAACTATGGATTTTGATAGAATTAGAGCCTCATTAATAAATAAATTATGCATAAATGAAAATTACCTATAGTCATCACCTAAAGCGAGAAATACAAGCAAATTACCTTGCAAAATGAACTAGTTTGATGGATGGATGGAAGAAGACGGTTGATAAATGAGAACGAACAATTTGATGATAGATTCGTAGTCTTTTGAGCAGCGTAGCATTTGACAAGAGCTTATGTAAAGTGCTTGGATGTCAATATGTTGGGATTGAGGAAAAATGCACTTGCAAAATGTGAGAATCCATGTCGAAAGGGGGTGTGAATGCTCATATTTTTATATCATCGGCAATCGAGCAAATCACTAGTGATTACGGAAGATCTTAGTTTAGTTAACAAAGCGAGTTAAAGCTTTAGAGGATTCGGTCTGTCAAGTTAAAGCACAGAATCAAAATCTACTACGGGGGATTCATAGGTCGAATGTCGAGATAAAAGTTTTAGAAAATAGGTTAGATATCCTCTAGGGGATGGTTGCAGAGGACAAAGGAAAGAAGAGGCAGCTCGACATAAGTAGTTTTGATGAGGAGGATTTCCAGTGGATGGTGTTGGTCCGAGCTTGAGGACTAGGGAAAAGTGTGTTTAAGGCTCGGTTCTTTGACTTGTTCTTTGACTTTGTTTTTGTTGTTTTCTATTTTGGTCGGGCTCTGTTTGAGTCAATCTCTTTTTGACTCGGGTCATTTTTGTCGGGGTTTTATTTTTATAGATACTTTTTGTTTCAGTGGATCGTTATTGTAATATCTCTTTTGTAATAGGCCCTTGGAGCCTTTTTCCAAATATTATCTATAAAAAAAAAAAAAAAAAAAAAAAGCAAGTGATTTTCTTCCATTTGAACTTGGAATGGCGAATTTTGAAGTGATTAGGATGAGGGATGGCTAAAAAAACACGAACTAAGTTTGTTAGGATGACAGATTTGCTTTTTTAGAAGTTTGTTTAGAGGAGATTAGTGATTTTTAGAAGGTTAACTAGTTAGGGATAAGTTAGTGATTTTAGAATATAGTTAGGTGGTTGGTGAGGTGTTCTAGTTAACTCAATGAAGTGTAACAATGAGGTGTGAGGGGGAAATAACTAATTTATCTATTTTAATTAATTAAATAATTATCTTAGACTTTAGAGATGTGAGAATATGAGGGTCATAAATATATTAATTGAGGGTGGAAAAAGGACAATATTGTAAAGTGTCGTAAATGAGTCATCTTTGATTGCAAATGTTCTCAAATCAAAGGGAATGTAAGTTTTTGTGTCTACATCCCCTTCGCTCTTGCTAATGCCAAATGGTGTCAAGATGTGATGTTGATTCCCCTCAACATGTCCCTATCTCTATAATATCATGCAACACAATTACACATACGTTCTTGCCAAACATATTTCCAACCCTTAGAATTCTCCTCAATCCCCTTCATTGCCACCCCTCTCCCACTTGCAATGTTTCATTCCTTCCAATTTAACTTCTTAAACGTATAGACCACAACATATCTGGTACACCCTCACTTGCAATTGCTAGTATTTTTCTTGTAATAATTTTAATAACATTACATTGAACCAATGCAATTGTACTTTTAAAATATATATTTTTACGTAAACAGTTTTAGATATAAATATAAATTTACAAACAATTTTTCCTTCGATAATCTAGAACACTTGACCATTTCCATGATGCGGCTGGACAGATTTTAATAACGCTTTCCACAAGAAACGGAAGTTCTCATTTGCGGGTATCGATATTTTTCAATTGTTCTAGAGTAACGATAAGTCGGTCGTTGATAACATGGCTTTGACCGGATTAATTTTCTCAAATAGTAGACAAGAAAATGACTGCCCCGGTTTTTCCAGGAAAAGAATCCCTTCCACAACCTCAGCAAAATTCAATGGTCAACTGTTAACCCAATTGAATCTTTACCCCTGTTTAACCAGAATAGTTCACCATCCTCAGCAGGCTTTGATCTATCCTGTCCTCCCTTGCCTATAAATACAGTGCAGGGTAGTCTTTGTAGTATATATTTCTCTGTTAGCAATCAAAATATATCACAGACAGGCTTCAATCACTTAATAGAAAAACATGGGAAGAAGCAGAATTCTGATAATAGGAGCAACTGGTTACATTGGCCGCCATGTGGCCAATGCCAGCCTTGCTCAGGGCCATCCCACTTTCCTCCTTGTCAGGGAATCCACATCCACTAATCCTGAAAAGGCTCAGCTGCTGGATTCCTTCAAATCCAAAGGAGCAACTATCATCCATGTAAGTTACTAACACAATGTCGTTTACCACCACCCTTCAACAATCCAGAATGGGTTTTTTTTTTCCCCCAAATAGACATCATCTTGTTTTTCTGAATACCCATATGCAGGGATCCCTAGATGATTATACAAGCCTTGTCGAGGCAATTAAGAAGGCGGATGTAGTCATTTCCACTGTGGGTGGAGCACAAATAGCAGATCAGTTCAATGTCATCAAGGCAATCAAGGAAGCTGGAAACATCAAGGTGCAACCCATATCTATTGTTTTACCCAATCCAATTGATATTTATGGAATTTTAATGGGTCATGGACTGATTTTTGATGTGTGTTTTGCAGAGGTTTTTCCCAACTGAGTTTTCCAATGACTTTGACAGACACCATGCAGTGGAGCCTCTCAAGAGTTCGTTTGACTTGAAAGTTAAAGTCCGTAGGGCTATTGAAGCAGCAGGCATTCCATATACATATGTCTCTGCCAATACTTTTGCAGGGTATTTTCTTCCAAACTTGTCACAGCTTGGCCTCACAGCCCCTCCCAGAGATAAAATTGTCATATATGGAGATGGTAATAGCAAAGGTATGGCTGATAAGTTTGATTTCTTATCATGACAACACCCAAAGTTCAAACCATGCTTGTTTTTTAGATTTGTATTAGTTATGCTTTTAAAGTTAAACGGTGTTTTAGTTCGATGCAAGATCTCTGTTATTAATTTTGTACCTCTTAACTACATTTGAGTTATGAGTCTTAAGCAGTGTTTATCAGTAATCCATGATCTGTGCTATTAGATTTACTGATGCAGATACATTTTGTGTTAGTGAGTTTCAGTAATTCAGGGTCCCTGCTAGTATACTTTTTTTGTTCTTTATCTGACTTATCTTTAAATGGGAATGCAGCTGTGTATGTGAAGGAGGAAGACATTGGGACATTCACAATCAAGGCAGTGGATGATCCTAGAACCTTGAGCAAGATCCTCTACTTGAGGCTTCCTGCCAACATTTTCTCTAACAATGAACTTGCAGCCCTTTGGGAGAAGAAAATAGGAAAGTCTCTGGAAAAGGAGTATCTATCTGAGGAGCAGGTTCTCAAACTAGTTCAAGGTTAGGAGTTGCAAACCTCTTCCAGAGTCTCTAAATGCATGGCTAAATTTTCAAGAAAATGAAGTGCTTTTATTAGTTTTTATTTTGGATCTAAATTCTGATAAATTCATCTTATACGGGGAATACCTCAGATTTACTTGGAACTTGGTTGAAATTTGCTTAGTTTGATGAATATTGAACTCCCTCCATGAAATGTACAGTATAATAAGAAATTAACACCTTATATAACTGTGGTGGGTAATGCAGAGACTCCATTTCCAGGGAACTATATGATGGCAATTTATCACTCCCTTCATGTGAAAGGTGACCAAACTAATTTTGAAATCGGAGCTAATGGTGTGGAGGCCAGTGAGCTATACCCAGATGTCAAATACACAACTGTTGATGAGTACCTCAGTCAATTTGTGTGAATTGCAGGAGATGGTATCGGACAAAGTGAGATTGCAGAAAGTTGCAAATTAGAGTTAATAACTAATTAAGATTTGTAATGGAGTATTAATTCCGTGGATTTGGGATGCGTGCATTCTTAAGAAATACTGAAAGGTTTTGGTTTATCTTTTTGGGGATACTTCTTGAGACTCGTATTCTTCTACCTGTATTTTAACAGGTGTTATGTTTGGAAGGATCTATCTTACATACATGTATCCTTTAATGCCATACTTTTAAGTTGCTCCCGCATCATGTATTAATCAAACACTCTGCTTTACATTGTTTGTTCCAGGAGATGTATGTTTGTAAAATGTTTATGCATGATTTAGTTTGTGATTGTTGTATGAATCATTGTAATCATAGTAACCATGGGGAAATTTGGGTAACATAAATTTTTGAGAATGTTGTGCTTAAAAACTATTGAGGTTCCAAGTCAATGAGTTTGTTCAAGAATAATTGATATTTTTGTGGGGTTTAGATCATTTTTAATATAGTATTGGGTGTAACGGGTCTGTCATCAAAATGTTTTAGTGCATTTTTGTTATGTATTCCTCGCATTTGTAAGAAATGGCGAACTTAAAGATTTAGAATATTTTTGAAAAAGTTAAATTTCATAAGGTAGATGTATCAAATTTTATAGTAAATATTTTATGTAAATAGTCTAGAGAGACTCCAAAATCTAAATCTTTTACGTTTGCTCTTAAAATGAATCTTAAAACTCTCAAATCTATTTATTATCATACATACTACCATCATACATATTATGATCTCAATCCAGTCTCACTTTGATACATAGTTTGTAATAAATATTAATAATATATTAGAATTAGTTTACGTTTGCTTTTAAAAATGAATCTTAAAACTCTCAAACATATATATCATCATAAATATTACCATCATACATATTATGATCTCAATCTAGTCTCCATTTGATACATAGTTCGTAATCAAATATTAATAATATATTAGAATTATTTGCATAAATTTATATGGTCTAATTGGTATAGTTATGTCGTGACAATAAGAAAGTCTTGAATGTAAGTCACAATATTGTTAGGTGGAAATTTTGTATCAAATAACACAATATATTTTACATTTTAAAAAATGTGGTTTATTATTTATAGTATTAAAACATGTGGTTGACTATTTATAATAAACATAATGATTGATAATTTTATTTGAAATGGTCTTGAATTAGTTATTAGTTTTTGATTGAATTTGTGAAGAATTACATGGGTTATGTGCACAAAAATCTTAGGCTAAGTGGTGAAGGATCGAGGATTCCATTCCACCAAATTCACCCAGTGTACGATCCTGGCATCATCCCTTATTTGGTTTCTTAAAGTGGAATCTTGATGGATGGGTAGGAAACACCTTTTATACTATCATACACACCGTTGGACCACATCCGATTTGATATTATTAACTATTAATTTAGGAGATGTATACTACAATTTATTTATAATAAAGTTGTTTGGGTCAAAATATTACCATGGTAATGATTACTCAAAAGTCATTATGAATCAATGAGTTGTAATCCAACGGTGTGTATGATGGTGTAAAAGGTGTTGCCTAGTCATCCACTAAGGTACAAATTCTAAGAGATTCCAAATAATAAAATATGAGGCCGAAATTATACCTTAAATGAATTTGGTGGAGTAGAAACGCTCAATTATTAAGAATTAAGCCCAAGAATTTTGTGCACTTGACCTATATAAATTTTGGATTCAATAACAAAAATAATAAAAATTAGTCAAATATATAAGTAAAACCTAACAAATATGAGTAATCTAGTAAAACAAAAGTCAAGAAGACATCGTGACCTAAATTAATAGAGAGAAAGTTTGGAAGTATTCCTTGACATTAGAAATAGAGATTTCAATTTCAATCTCAACTAGAGTGAGAAAATTAACAAAGTGGCGATTCTTAAATAAACTAATTCTAAACAAAATTCTTTAAACAATATTTCCTATTAGATAGCCAAAAGCTTCAACAAACAACACATAAATAGGAGAAGCGAAGAGACATAGTTGAATAAGTTGGAATAGACCAAACGAAACCCAAAGCCAAATTAAAGGTTGGGAGCACCCTAGGAAATAATTGGATTAGATGCCCTTTTCACAATTTCGAGTTAAGAATATTTTCTCATCAAATATATAAATAAAAGCTTCTTGCATTATCATATTTTGAAATTCGCGTCAGGGTCATAATAAATAAAAATTTATATAAATTGTTATATAAAAAGAGTAAAAATATCCTATAGAATTATCATAGAAGGCCAAGAAATATTCCATGGATGGAGAGAATTAATTGTAGGAGGTGCTCAAAATACAACAAATATAATTGTTAATACAAGGGTGGTTGCAAGTCTAAATTACAAATATCAAGTGGGTGATGGGACTCAAACTTGAATAGAGCACCATTATTTGCAAAACAATAAAAATACTTATGTAGCTCCCATGGTTTTGTGAAGAGTGGTATTTGGACTAGTTCTATCAATTCCTCCATAAAAATTGATAGGCATTTACACTTGGAATAGAGAATTAAATACTTCTTTTCTTCAATTATACTCACCTCAACTCGCTACATTAATGACATTATTACCAATAAATAAAACTTTTCCTAAAAATTACAAACCTACATATCTAGAGCTAGAGAATGAGTAACAATACCAACAAAATTGTGTTAGCTCAAAATATGTCATCTATTATTTTACTTGCAAAAATAATATTTTTTTATGTGTATACGTGTAATTTATGTTTCTACATAAGAATATAATTAAATGGGTCAATCAATAATGAATCTCCAATTAAATGTATTTAATGCTAAGTTCTACAAAATTTCCAACAAGGAAAATCTATGGATTAAGGCACCCCTTAAATTTTGGTGCCCAAGGAAATCGCCCAGGTTTGCACTAGAATTAACCCCCTTGGTTGCATGAGTTTTCTATGGTGTCTGAAGGTTTAGGGAGTCATGTCATAGGTGTTATCGAGTCTACAAGATGGATAACATGTCAATTTACTTAAGGCATGAGTTAAAGGAAGCCATTTTAGGCCTAATGCAAGCATGACATAAGGTATGAAGCAAACCAAACCAAGAAAAGTCAGTATGGGCATGTGAGGTGTGCTTTGACATTGCATATCATGTGTGGAAGGTATAAAACTCCATGGTTTGGTGTATAGTGCATGTTCAATGTCCTATTTAAGCAAGACATAGAAGACAAGGCATGAATGTGTGGGAAAACTAGGTAGCAGGATGAGTTTAAGAGGTTGTTGAGAATGGATGAGCATTGGAAATCATGAAATAGGTCATTCCAGGTATGGTCCAAGTTTGATGTTAGGAGGTTGAAAGAAAAGCATGAAAAGTTGTTTTGGGCTCTACACATTGGTGAGGTTATTTTCCATGTATTTATTTTAAATACATGGAATACCTCCACATAGGTGATTCACCATGCTTAGGTGTCCTAGGGTGTCATTATGGCTCTTACACATGTCATAGAGCATCATTGGAGTTACATTTGACCGGCTATTCCAGGAATGTAACTCCCACTTCTCGGCTACATTTGTGGGGGAGTTACACACCCCACTACTATTTGTACACCCTTTCATCTTGAGCAACACATGGGGAATGAAATAGAGTTTGGTTTTTTAGCCTTTTTCCCTCAATGCATGCACATTGCTTCCATGAATGATTTCTTGCTTTTATCTTAAAGCTACATCATTTTGCGGTGGAATGCAACATTTTGGTGCCCATGGATTCCCTCGGATCTTCGTCATTCCTCCGACACTACCAAGCTCTCAAAACTATTATTCCCACTCGATGGTCAAATTTGAATGCTCAACCACACATGTATACTGACATGGGGACCCAAATTTTTATGGATGTTATGGTATGGAGATAAGAATATTTTCCAATTAGAATGGGTTAATTTGGTCATCATACTTTTATGAACCATTGTTAAGAAGCTAAGTAGGTTTAAACCCTAGTAAAAACTCTAGTTTTAGAGCAATAGAAAAAATATGAAGGGTTTGGCCATGAAATGACTTGGGAAGGCTAGTATAAAGGTTTTGGCATGTCTAGAATTCATCGATCTCATTTTGGTGGTATTGGCATGCTCTAGGTGTGATGGAAAGATACGACAAAATCCCTATTTTGTGAAGATTTGCAAGTACAATCATGTGTTGTAGGGGTCCATGAGTGAAGCCAATGGGTTCCTCTAGCTTGGTATGTGAGCTAAGAATTCATGAAAATATTTGGATAGGTTCTTTGTAATAAATGAGTGAAATATGTCTCCCAAAGTTGCCTACCGCTAATGGTCTAATGAGTTCAAAACTATTCATGAAGGTCCAAGAGGGTTTGTGATGCATTACATAGTGTACCAATGTATTATGGACATGGATATTGTTTTAAGGTCTGATTTGATGTGTTTTATTTATTTAATTAATTAGAATTGGTATATTTTGTTTCAAGCTCTAATGGCCTAATCATCCCAATAAGGATTGCCAAGAAGGTGATAGGAACATGTTTGCAAGTGCATTTATCTTCATGTGATATGCCTATGAAGGCTTGAGGAGGAGTATCAAGATACCATTGAAGTGCTCCAAGTGATTTTATTGCTTGGAATTTTCCCTAAAGGTTTTGGATCTTGATGAGTAGATGATTGTTTCTTAAGACCTAAAACTAGGTTTTGAGCAGTTTGAGAGAAGGAGATGTTTTGGAGTGTTATACCTTGAATTGAAGGTTACAATGAGTCTTGTGAGTTTCTTAAGGCTAAATAATTTTTTTTGATGTGCTACATGTATCATGAAGAGGTTATGTGAAACAACTCACTTTTGAGGACCGATAATGAGGTATTTGTGACCTAATTGGTGATGTTTGTCTTATGGTGTGACCCATGATGAAGATGAAGGTTGCAGAAGTTCTTGTGGTTGTATATGGTTATGTGAGGATGTTTCTAAAGTTTTTGGAGCTTATGGAGTCTTTGTGGAGCTTCCTTATGAATTTTAAATTAAAATTATGACCATTGGAGTGAGAACTAGTGTTTTAGGCCTAGTTGTGTTTGTTCATGTTTTCAAAGTTTATGTCAACCTAATGGATCTTGAAATGTAATTTGTAAGGTCATATTTAATGAGTATTTATGTTGTTTATGACCAACATTTCATGTTTACATGGTCTTGTTCAAACCTATATGGTTTTGTGGCTTGATTCATGTATAAAGGTAGTTGTATTTGCTCATTTAAGATAGTGAAGAGAGATGTGTGAAGAGGGTTGTGTGAAGAGGCAAGAGGGATCAAGATCAGAATAGAGAAAAGTCATGAGGAGTTGAGAAGGGAAGAGGAAAAGAAGCTACAAGGTCATATTATCCGATCATTAGATTTTGGTGCATACATGAGTGAAGAAGGAGAGAGTCTAGTTTGAGATGGTTTTGAGTGAAGAGAGTTGAAAGAGTGATCATAATCAGTTGGTTGAGAAAAAAGTACATTAAGTGATCTTTATATTCATGTGGATGAGTAGTTTCTTGGTCATCTTATGTGGTTCTAGCCTCCTTGTAGAGTGGTCTCTCTACTAAATATGGGTTGGTGGTCCTTTTGGGGTTGGTGCATCACTAAATAATTTTCTTGTAATGTGTAATATTCACTGGAGTCCTTTGTGTTGAGTAATGTGTGCATAGGTTTAGTGGGTTTCTTCCCTCGATGGTTTCCCACTTTATATCTTGTGTCATTGTGTCATTTTCTCATGTTTATGTTTGAATGTGCATGGTTTAATCATCTTAATGCTTAAAGGTTTATAATTTTGCATGGTTAATTGAATGAAAATTTTAAAGGAATGATTCACCCCCTCTCAATCATTGTGCTTCAAACAAACTCTTGTGGTTATTTCATAATTTTTGTTAGTTGAGCAAGGATAGTATGAGTATCTTTTGTTATCTTCAATATTGCTTCAAACTCTATTTTCATATCATCCCGAATGAGTAATTGAGCATGGTGGTAAGTAGTAAAATCATTCTCGCATCAAGCATCTTGTAATGATTCCATGAATATTCGAAAAATGAAATCTTCATGTCCCACTCTCGAGAATGCCATAGGCTATTATTAAAGATATGATGTGATCATCTAGACATTTATTTTCATCTCCATAAAATTTGGGATATTTATTTCTTGATCCTTTTAGAAGTTCATGGAGTGGTGGAGCCAAGGCCAAAAGACCAATATTTTTTCCCCATGGAAAAGTTGCAACCATTATTTATTTTTATTCATTTGGATCTTCTTCTCTTTATTCTTCATGAGGAATGAGGACCAATGGTTCAATAGTTGGCTCTTCAATATGACCTTCAAGAGGAAAGTTAGGATCGAATTCAGGAAATTACTCTTGATCGGGTTTACTTTATATTTGAATAATGGGAAGCCTGAAATAATATTGATGTTGTTCTGAAAATTTTGAGTCAATTATGCCACCTAAATGATCAGCTCGAGTTTATCTCTTTTCTACCATATTGCTCAAAGTGTTAGATAGTAATGCAACTTGGAAAATCCATATTATTCAATAGGATTACAACAAGGCTTTCAAGCATTCAGATGCTATTTTTTATATTTTTCAGTTTTTGATGGATTTTTAAATATCCATTTTTGGGGATTTTCAGATATATTTTACAAATACACAAAGGAAAGATATTCCCTGGTGGAGTCACCAAAATTGTTGATGAAATAATTTTTTTGCAATGCAGATTATTGGTTTCAATAATAGTCACTGGGTTAAGCCCCACCTTATTATGTATGGGGAGGCTCCCATAATTGAATGTAAACTACCTAAAAATATGGGGTGGATGTTAGGTTTAGGATCACACAGAATAATCCACTAGACTTGTGATAAAGTGCTTGTAGACAAAGTACAAGGGAGGAAATTATTGGGAGGAGAAGTAAAGGGGAATTAGGGAAATAGGAGAGAGATGGTTAATTTCATGAGTAGCCTTACATAATTAAAATAAATCAAATAGAGTAGGCCCACATTCAATTAGAATAAAAACAATTCTAACAAAGTGATAAAACGGACAAATCATGACACATAATTCTATTAATTCATTTACTAAAGGAACTGACATCTTTATTGGTTTAACAAGATCATCATGTTTATAAAGTTGTAAACTAGAGGGAGGGAGAGAGTAGAGAAACATAGAAAAATAAATAGAGAAAATGCAACTTTTATTGCTTGATGTGGTAGTGGTAAATATCAACAACATACAATCAATCAACAATTACTAATCCCTTTGGAATGGAAAAGCCATTCCAATTTATAGAATTACAAATTTTCCTTTCATGTCCCCCCACATGAATTTTCATCTTTCCTCATCAATTGTGACCTTCCACATTACAAGGAAATTAAAATAAACTTTTTCTTATTGATGAAGGACTCTTACAATATTGAATTGAAGGTCACTTAAGTGAATAAGACAAAATAGGGAAAATTTTGATTGAAAAATATTTAAATCATAAATGTTAAATCTTAATTAAGTTACATATGCAGATATAGATATGCAATAAAGTACATATTTGACACAAGAAAGTAAGATAATAAATTTAAAACCCTAAGTGCAAGAGAGAGGGTAAGATACTTATTTGATCGCAATAAATCCGAGGTTGAGTGAGATGGAAAAACATATGAAATAGAAAAGCGAGTGTAGCAACCGAGCTCACAAAAATGCAAAAATGTCAAGAATGTGTGGACTAGGGTGTCTAGATAGGGTCATGGGCACTGGGGCATTGCAGACTATTCTAGGCAATCTGTGACTACTCAAAACCTCAGAAACTCAAATTTTCAAGGTCGTGAGGTGTTAGTAAGATCTCACCTTTAGATGCAACCTTAGCTAATGATAGTGGATGTTTAGTGTTTGTTCCTTTATTATTGTTATCACTGAATCACAAAGACCCCTGTGCATATACAAGTGCGTATACTTGAACTCACGGTGTGATTGGATAACATGGGTACTATCTCCAAGTTGTGGGACTTGCTTTACTTGAGATAGACCTCCGCAGAAAGTCTGGTTCTTGAAACTACCCGCCACAATCTACTCTAATGCATAAGCTAACTGTTCTAATCTAGATTTCCAAGGACAGGGAGAGAAATGCATAAAATGAAAGCCTACACTAAAAGGAGGGTGTGAGAGTGATCTCCAAATGTGTGAAATACAGAGGCAAAGTGCACACTAGAAGAGGTGATGACAGTTCACCATAATCTAGAAAAATGCATTCACAATAATATTCCAAGCATACACAATGTTAATGAATCCCTACAAGAACATAAAAAATAGACACAATATTCTTATGGAAAGATTAAAGGGGCAAGAAGAATGCAAGAAAACACAGCAGGGGAAGATACATCCACAAACTTGTATTTTATTGCTTCCTGGTATGCACAATTCAGTCTATTACAAGATAAGGGCCTGGATCACCATGCAAGGAGTCCACTACAAGGGCCTGCAACACACTGGCTTCACAAAGCAATTTTGACAGAGCTTTGCTACCCAAAAACTCTCTCCTTTACAATGAGCCCAACACTCCAATTTATAGAAAAAGAGAAGGAGAAGAGAAGGGAAAATGGAAATCCCAAAAATTTCCTTCAACTACCTCGTAAGAAGCATTAAATTGAGTGAAATGATTGTATATTACTTGCAAAAGGCTCCCCATATTGTCCCATGTGCTGCAGCAGAGAAAGAATGATGACCATGCCTCTTAATTGCACTCCCAGCTACCAAATAAAACATTGTTTTGAACCTGGCCACGTTTTCTTAAAAACTCAATCAATTTCTCATCAAATCCATAATTTATTGATTGCTATGCGTCATGGCTCGAGCCATGATTCCAAAAGTACCAATTTTGTGCGATTTCGTTGAGAAATGCAAAAGTTATGGCCTTACGAGTGCGGGCAGCTATTTTGGGTCCTTAGCAGCGTTTTACCATCATTTGACGGGAATGAACATTAACCGACCGAGCCGAATATGTTTCTCTTAATTAAATATATCTACCCTCATTAAAAATAATAAATCCGGTTTCAGGGACGTCGTGCTCGTTCCGAAAAGTCCAATTTTGTGAAAATCGAGCTCGAGTCAAAAGTTATGGCCGTTTGAAGTTTCGGGCAGTCAAATGTTGACTTTTCCTCTTCTTCTTCGCCCATTTCACGCTTTCGTCCCACGCGTCCCTTGCGTACTTTTGTCTTGGCTGTCCCGAACGAAAAACTCTTCCTTGGGCGATCCATGCTTTCGCGTCCACGCTTCCTCACGTACTTTTGTCCCGGCTATCCCGACGAACCTTCGCCTATTTCAAAGCTTTCGCGTCCTCGCGTACTTTTGTCCCGGCTGTCCCGAGACTAAGACTTAGCCATTTTCATGATTTTTCCCGGCTCGAGCACATGCTTCCGCAACCTTTTCACATTATTTAAGAGCTTGCTCTTTCTTTCTTAACGCCGGGGGAGTTAGAAAAATTACGGGGACCCAAAGAAACATGATGCTTTGCCTTGAATCAATATAATTGCTTGGGACTAAAGAATTTGATGCATGTTATCAAAATTTACCTTGGGGGTGAATTTTGGATAACAATTATGATCATAGAGATTTATATTTATATGATTCCCTTGTTTGAATTTCATAATTAACCACTAAAAGGCTGACCACTAAGAAAATAGGTTTCCCAACAACTAGAAAGGACCCAAAAGATGCAAGAAAGAATAAATAGAGTGTGGCACCCAAAGGGGATGGGGAGCACAGGCGTTGGTGTCCAAACTCGGAAAAAGCTGAAGGTCAAAGTTCGGACTAAGAAAGAAGGTGTGTAAGACCAAGAAGGAAAACAGACAAAAAAGCAAAGAGGCCAAAGACAATGGTCAATTAGTAATTTTCTCACTTAGGAATCATATTAATAGTAGTATGTAATCAAGATCTATAAATATACCCAAAGTGTGTGATTTAGTGCCTAAATTTCCCCACTTTATGTTGTTTGAGAGAATGCTTGATAAAATAAAGTAGATAAGAGATTCATACCGATAACCATGTAGATTTATGACGAAAAGTGTGTCGAGGAAACAAGATAAAGCGTGGAGTGAATAATATGAAGCGTGGAAGCTAGAGAAGATGAAGTGACCCTAGGGATGAAATCGTATGTATATATATCACGTTGTACATGTTGTTGATTTCGTTTATGTTCGATGATGATATGTTTGATGATGTGACTGGTTCTTCGCATAAAGATGGACATGTAAAAGAGAAGAGAAAATGAGTATTCAAATATGTGTATATGAAAATTTTGATCCAAACATATAAAAATGTAAAAATGTGGAAAGGAACATGTACACCTAATCCATGATGAGTGAAAAGAGTAGAAAGGATCCCGAAAATACTCGAAGAAGAATATTTTTTTGGGTGATCTCACGTTAGTTATGCCAAGTGTGATTTTTTTGGCAATCCCATGCCGTACGCCAAGTGTGAATTTTTTGGGAGATCTCACGCCAAGTGTGGAATAAGTGTAGGGATAAAGGTCTAGTGTTATTCTCCAACCTTTGACTACTTCTCGAAGTGTAAACACCACTGTAAATGGTGTGTGTAAATCTGATACAATTTGATCCAACACCAAAATAGAAAAGAGGAGAAAGCATGCATGTTGAGTGTTAGAGGATTGTTCTATCCTGTAAAAGTAGTTGTGTAAACTATGCCAATCAAAAAAATGTGTAAATTCCCCATGGTAATAAGATCCAAGTAAGGGTCAAGGGCACCTAGGCATTACTATCTAGTGTTAGGTGCTAGCTTTTATACTATACCGAGAACCCAAGTCAGATTCAAGGCATTTCTTATGACCGTAAACTGTGTTGAACTATGTTATACCGTGACTATAAACTGTCAGTATGGGGTGACTAATTCAAATAATGGATTACCCCCTCATTTAGGTCAGTATGGGATGCATCAAGGAGTGTGCAACCCAAATGAGGAATGTGATTATGAAAATTATGAAATATTATACCTAATATGATGCTTATGCATAAAGACCAAGAAGTAAGTTTAACAATGAAGTACGTAAATATATCAAAGCAAGATAAACAATAAATGTATAAACCCTAAGTGCAAAGGAAGGATAAATGACTTAGTTGATTTATAGAGTTATTGAAAATTCATAGAGTTATAAAAATGGAAAATTCAAAGCACTAATCTTTGTACCACAACTCATAAAATTACATAACTAGAGCAAGCTGGAATGGGGTGCCCGAAAGGGACAGGGGGCACATGCGGGGTCCCTAGGCCTGCTTTCTAGATGCCTAGGTCTGGGAAAAATATTAGAAAACCTCCTCGAGGTGTCATAAGGTGTTCGCATTTAGTTTCTTTTGGTCACATTAATATTTCCAAGGTCTCTAGAAACTCCGTAATAAAGAACAAACCTACAAAACCCTCAAAATAGACATCAAATCCTAAAGAATGAAGATGCAAAGTGAGGGGTTAGACTATCCTCAGATGTCACAATGGTGAACGTATGACTAAGTTCTACACTACATATCATACACAATTTAGTTATATGTGTGTTTGTGTGCACGGAATTATTCCCTAGGTTGTTCTTGTGCCGATACCACACTTGGATATCAAGCAAGTAGCTATATGTAAATAAATGTAGTAAATGTGTGCATGGAATAGAATGGACTTCCCTCCTATGAAGTGTATATAGATGAACCAGCTCTTGTTTCCCTTGTGATAGAGCTATATGGATGCAATGGAGATCTTAGATGCCTTGATAGATGTATCCTTAGGTGGTGATAGTAGATGCTTAGTGTTTGGTCCTTTATTATGATCATATAAATTTATATGTATGTGATTCCCTTGCTTGAATCTCTTAACTAACCCCAAAAAGGCCAACTACTAAAATATAAGATGCTTAAACAACTAGAAAGGAATCGAAAAGTGTGATTAAAGTACAAAGGGGTCAGGGGGCACCTAGATTGGATGAGGGTTCTTGGTATTGGCATCCTGGATTGGGTGCTAGTGTCAGGATGATAAAATCCAAAGTATAAAATTCAAACTAAGAAAGTAAGGATGTAAGACTAAAAGTACTAATAGAAAGCAAAGAGAGGTGTCCAAAGACATGGGTTAATTAATAATTTTCTTACATAGGAATCATATGAATAGTAGTATGTAATTAGGACTAAATAAGTATCCAAAGTGCGTGATTTTGTGTCTACATTTTCCCCACTTTATTTTGGTGAGCGGAAATCTCAGAACATAAAGTAAATAGAGATGCATACT
Organism: Taxus wallichiana var. yunnanensis; assembly: GCA_018340775.1. Classification (NCBI taxonomy): domain Eukaryota; kingdom Viridiplantae; phylum Streptophyta; class Pinopsida; order Cupressales; family Taxaceae; genus Taxus; species Taxus wallichiana. Next base: position 129,115,165 of record CM031237.1, read on the forward strand.
AGATAACCATGTATATCGATGATACAAATGTGTCGAGGGACTAGACAGAGCGTGGAATGATAAAAATGTGAAGTGTGGATGTTAAGGATGGAAAAGTGTGAAACTTTATGAAAATGAACCTAGGGTGGAAGCGCATGTGCGAGATGTTGTGACGTGCATGTTGTTGATATCGATGTCATTGTTGGTGTTGATTACATGCTTCCCATACGATAGTAATCGTAAAAGAGAATCCGAAAAGTATTCAAATACACATGTATATGATCAAAATATGTAAAAATTGTGTAAGGAAAGTATTTAAAGTATGAAAATGTGAAAATGAGACATGTGCACTTCATCCATTATGAGAAAATGGGTGTAGAAAGGATCATGAAGATGATGTTGACGCATGAGTTTTTCAGGTGATCTCATGCTAATCTAATGTAAGAAGTGTAGGGAGAATAGTTTAGTGTCATCCTACAATCCTTTAACTACTTCCCACAATGTAGAACACCACTACTGAGATGGTTTGTATAATGCATATGCTAAGGACCCAAGTCGATTCTCGAGCCCCAAAATCCATTATGTAAATTCCCGCCTAAAGGACTCTACCATGTCAAAATCCTTTGTGACATATCTAAGATTTGTGTAATTTCCCCTAGTCTTAGGAATCCAAGAAATATTGCTATGTAATTCCCCCATGGTTACGGGCATCTAAGAAAGGTTGTTGTCTTAAGGACTCAAGTTTGATTTTGATTCCTATCCAAAACTGAAAAAATATGTTGTATAATTACGGTGTTGTGTGTGTGTATCTTTGTATGGGGTGACTGATTCACCTATATGATGCCCCCTTGTTTGGGGTGCATGTGACATCCTTGAAGGAGTATGCAGCCAAAAAGAGGACCAACCACCGCACTCAAACTATGCCCTATAGGAGGAAGGGAATGTGCTTGGTAAACCTAAAGGCACACACAAACAATTGTCTAGGAAACAAGTGTTAGTACAAGTAAAGACAAAAACTCATGTAAAATGTAAGCTAGAAGATAATATGTAAGCTAAAACATGCAATAAGACAAGTAGTAGACCACAAAAAAGTGGCTTACAAACATGGGACATCACTCATGATGTCACAAGACAACCAAGGCCATCATGGCCATAAGCAGATAAGTGTGCACACAAGACAAAGGGAAAATCCCACAAATAAGAGCATACAATGAGAAAACAATGATAGATAATATAATAGACAATCAAGGAAGTAAATAGTCCTACATAACAAATGTTTCACATGAAGCATATGTTAGCATGTTAGAAATATAAAAAATGATGTCAAAGCATGTATAAGATGAAAAAATAGTGTGTTGTGAAAAAAATGAAACAATAGCACCTGTAGTATACAAAAGTGGATGCCCCCAGGAGTCTCGTGGGACTAGTAATAGGTATTACACCAAGAATGCATACTACGTGTAATATATCTATAGAATCTATGATCACAACTAGAAAGGAAAGTGAAGGCGCATGTGTTTATGGTAAATATAATGATATACAAAGTATCTATCTAGTATGCGTAATAAAGTGAACTTATAAAATCATAAGTGAGAATGACTAAATGCAACCAATATATGCAATATACAAAGTGGACGAGGCTGAATGCAATGCATATTGAATGTTAGGAGTTGCATGCCCCCAAGTGGATGTGTATGTATGTAATAAGTTTCATTTATTTATGCCCCCTCAACGATCCATAATGAACAGAAATGAGATTGCCTTGTAGGGAAATGGTTTTATCGATGTGTTTTATGGTGTAAATGTGACATAAAGAGGATTGATTAGGATGTGATGATTTAGCCTAAAGTTTATATCATGAAATGCATGGATGAAAATGATAAAAAAACATGATAATGTATTCCAAAGTGTATATCATAAAATGTATGGATGAAGTGATAAAAGCGTGATGATGTAACACAAAGCGTATATCACAGAGTGTATGGAGAAGAGGCTAGAAATCATGATGATTTAGCATAAGGTGTATATCACAAGATGAGTGAATAAGGTGGTGGCTAAGAATGTCACATAGTGTGTTAGAAGGATTGAGCGATTGATTGAGTATATAGCATATAGTGCGAGTGAGTGATTGAACATGTGAGTGTGGTGAAGGTCCATTTGAAATATAAAAACCCCAAAGATGTCGAGTATGAACCATGGAACTAGAGTGCATTATCGGGTAATGAGTGTGGCACATGGAGGATGATGAGTAAAATGTGTAAATATGTGTAGTAGATGTCATAAGTGTATGTCGTGTAAAGGGTGTAGTATGTAATGTAAAATGTAGAATAAAGTGTGTATGTGGATGATGTATAAATGAAAAATGTGTGATAGATGATCAAATAAGAAAATGTCGAACGTGTAGAACACATTTTGTGTTAGATGTGTAATGTGTAGTGTGACTAAGCAATGTTAGAGATATGTGCAAGAATTGTGTTTGATGTAAAATGTGTGATTTGGTCAAGTGTATAAGGAAGTGAGGTGTGTATATTTTGCAGTGTGTGAGGTTCATTTATAAATGATTCCCACAATATTAAAATGTGAATTGTATCACAAGAGCGCATCATCAAAAAAATGATATGAGCGTGTGTGGTGTGAAGATGTATACGATAGAAGTTAGGTTTTGAACATGTGTTGATACTTGGGGATAGAATAAGTGCAATGCCACCCAAGTGTGTGGTGATGGATGAGCTATACAATAATGTTAAAGGATGAGGGTCCTCTACCCAATGCTTGCATGATGATGAAGGTGTGACCAGGGATCTAAGATTGGTGGGTATATGAGATAAATGTTGCACATGTGAGTGAATCCTATATTCATGTGACTGATTAGTATATTGTGGGAACCTTAGCATAACAAAATGTGTAGGTGATGAAGAACTATGTGAAGTAGAACACAACTATGATGGAAACCTATGTGGAATAAAATGAGGTGTTGAAACACATCTAGATGTAGGATCTTTCCTAAGAATGGGCCTAGATTGACGTACTAGAATGGTAAAGAGATGAGACTATAGGTCGTGTGTGAGTAGGTGAGCTAGGATTGGATTTTTCTTTAAGTTATATAGGTCATGGCATAATAGATGGACTAGGTGATGTAATTGGAACCAAGAGAGGAGAGTGTGACCATGGAGTATATGGGCGCACACCATTAATAGAAATGACTTGAATTTAGTGAATGAATCTTAGACGCAAATGATTCATGGAGATGATAGAATTAGACCTACCAATTCAATGGAGGCCTAAAATCATGCCAAACTCATAAAATTCTTATGCCATGAGGAAGGACACCAAAGCATAGTAAGAGGATTGACTATAACGTGAAGCTTAATAACACCATAGGAATTATTCGTCGTATAATAAATTTGTGAAATTGGATAGTCGATAGTAGCGAGAAGTGGAATAGAACACACATTGATGGGCCATGATAGATAAACCTTGGTGTTATTAATAGGGATAGATCTGATAGAGGCACTAATGTGTAAGTGATTAGAAGATAATGTTGCATGATAATCATGGTTAGAGAAAGAAATTATTAGAGGAGACATCTTTGTATTATCAACTAAGAAATTAAGAGCCCCAATGCAGGAGGATGCACTATGCGATATGTATGATTAGATGAGGATTCAACTAGTTTCTTGTCATGTTTTGGAAGTGGATTGTTAAATATATTGAGCTTATGATTTTCATTGATAGGTGTAGAAGTGGAAGGCATTGGAAGCTCAATTTTATTATTATCGATTATATTTTGAATGATATTTTAAAGTTTGAAACAACGATTTGTAGAATTCCCTATGCATTAATGATAGTCCTAATGGAAATATTCATCATAATTATGACCTTTTGGACAAGATGTATCTAATTGGATCAGAGGAGGAAGTGTTATGAGATTAATTTTGACAATTTTTGAAAGAAAAACATTTAGAAGGATAGGTAACCTTGTGTATGTAAATCTAGGTGGTTGCAATTGAAGCTCTCTGGTGGTGGATACTATGTTGACAGTGATTTTTGTATTATTTGGTTTGGTGGTTGATGGTTTGAATGTTAATTTACTTTGAAAACATGTATAAGATGATGCTTTCTCTTTATATTTAAGATTTTTATAGATAAGAGTGATGTTTCCCGAAGCTTAAGAGTATGACATAGTTGATCGAATGAGGGAGATGTATCAAAGAGAACACTCTCCTAGAGAGGTGGAAATAGACTCTAAATGAATAAATCCTGAAGCTCAGAGTCAACAAGAACATTTGACATCTTAGCTAAGTTTTTGTATCATAAAACATAGTCTTATAAGTGGTCATTAGACTGTACTTAAGTTGTGTGAGTTGCGCATAGGAATCTTAGAGGTGATATTGATAGAGAAATAAGTAAGAAATGCGTTGGCTAGGTGCATAAAATATGTTATCGAATGAACATGTAGGTCATAAAACCAACACATTGCATAATCATGGAGACTACGGGAAAGAACTTAGCTAGGAGAATGTGATCATCCACAAAATGTAGAAAACCACATGGAATGCTCGGAGATTCCCTTTTGGGTCACCATGCCCATTGAAAATGGAATATTATCTTTAATTTGGCATATCTTTGATAATAAAAATAAACACAATAATAACTTAATTATTTCATACAAGATCTTACAAATATATAGTTGAGGTTGTTCCTATAATTTAGGAAACAACTCACAACAATAAACTATATATATAGGTTGTTTAAAAACCTATATAACAATTCATAAATAATATTATATAACTAACAATATATTAACCCACATATAAATATATAATGTGATTATTATCTAAGGTATTCCTAAAATTCCCCCCTAGTGTGAACATGGGGAGAAACACCATCTTCAACCAAGCAGCATGTCACTCCATAGCTTACACATGGTCTCGATCCTCAACATTGACTATGGGAACTACATCATCCATGAATAGGGACCCATCAACCTATCCAGGTGAATACATGAATTAGGACCCATCAACTAATTCACATCAACCATCAAGTCAATATGATCAAGAACACTTCCTACTATAGTATCAACGGTACAAATCTCCACATCATCATCATCACAGGGAAAACAAAAACATTGTATTGCACACAGGAACAAGGATGCTCATTTGTTCTTATTCATCACACACAACAAAAGGTGTCACTAAAGTAGTGTGTGGCCTATGAGGTAGTGAAAACTCGAGGATGTTAATTTTCCTCTTACCTCCGTTGCATCCATCCTCCAAAGATACATGTTCCTAACTCAGCAGAATATGAACATGAAGCACATTTGTTTCCACATTGAGCTTATTATTTTATTCCCTCCCACAATGTGAAAACACGTTATTTTTTCGGACATCCGGGTAACACTGAAAATGCGTTTGTAAGGAATTTTATTTTATTTTTACAATATTCTAACACTTTGAATCAATTGACGACATATATAATTGACACTATAATATAATTAACCCATTTCTTATAATGGAAATAATTAACGACATTTGCATTTAGTGACCAAAGGACATAAGACAAAACAAATTTAACTAATATGATAACAACCACTATCTTAAACTTATGGAAGAACTTCATCGTGGTACAAAGACAATATAATCTAGACTATCGAACATAAAATAAGACTACGCTAATGACTTATTATTGATGATAATAACTATCAAACAAAAATAAATGTCATTTAATGGACAACCTTGAATCTACAAACCATGTATGGATATTGGTAGGTGTACATGGTGAACATGCAAAATAATATTGATACCATAATTAGATCCAACTCGTAAATAAGAAGTACATGATAATTTATAGACTTTTGCATGGATAAATCAATTTCTAATGGTCATCGAGCCTTGATTAGTTTCCTTATGGATTCTTGGCTACACTCTATCAAGTTTTCACTCGACCAAAGACATCTAAAGAAAATGTTCCTCTTAGGAAAATATATGCATACTAATTGTCTTTGTTGTTATTGTTGGGGAATCCAAGATTCCCTTGTTGTTAATGCTCCATTTTTATATTTTATGACAAATAATCTTGTGGAATGTTAAATGAACATATAGGAATATGTTTTCATGCAAATGTGCAACATGAAAATAAATTTTCAAGCATGACAATGATATCCCTGTGCCAAAATTTTCAAGTTTTACCCTTCTAAGGTAGCCCAAGTCTACTCAGTAAGTCCAATGACTTCCCGATGATGTTAGCTTATTCTCCAAGATGAATAAGTAAATTCAAGTCAATCCCCCTAGGTGATTTTAGGATTTCTTGAAGAATGCTAATTTTGGGTAGTTTTGGGAAGGGCTACCACTGGCCTTCCCAAGACTAGTGCAACCCCTTAGAGCATAACAGAGGATAAAAATCCAAAATTGAGGTGAATAAAATGTCTAATAACATCATGGAATTTATTTTGGAATATTTAGGAAATATTTGGAGGATTTGGACAAATTCATAAAAACCAGGGTTCACAAACCTAGGTAGTGCATAAGGCCAAAAAAGCTACTAAACTTCAAGAAGTGATTCTGAGAGATCTAGATGAAGTTAGAATTCAAACAAGACATCGTTGGAAAGGGAAATAGAAATTTCTACAAGATAGAGGATTCATATATTTAACAAAAATTTGGCACAATAGGTTTATATCTAGTGTTTTCCATGTTTAACTAGAGATTCAGATAAAACATTCACTTTTTTAGGGCATAAATGGATGAATGAAGAGATTATACCCACATAATTAGATTCGAATGCCATTTTAAGTCAAATTCATATAAAATTTCACCAAACATATCCATCAGGAACTCCAGATACGGCCTTCACAAGTTCTCTCTCAAGGTTTGACACTTAGCCAATTTTTCAAGAGGACACATGTCAACTCCAGGAGCTTGCATTACTTACTGTTGTTGGGGTTAAATCATATAACAATGTTACACAGACCTAAAATAAGATAAAGAATACAAAAATGAATGTGGAAATAAACAGAAGATAAAATAAACAAGAGAAATATAACACCAGATTTAACGTGGTTCACCCAGTGTGGGCTATGTCCACCAAGAAATGGCCAATATTATTATTCAATGCTTTATAGAGGAAATACAATGAAGATATGTTGTCTTCCAACACCTCACAGGATGTTCAATTCTTTTCCCTCACTTAACTACTCTTTCTTTCTCACCAAGAAAACTTACATGCAAACAATTGTTATTTTCTTCTCTCATACCCATACAATGATGCATACATGTAAATAAAACTCTTCTGGGAAACCAACTATGCTTTTATAATCAATGAATCATCTTTAAAGCAATAGATTTATTCTAATTCTCATTTAAAGAACAAAACACTATCTCACAGTGACCAATGTCGGTCCCACAGTGATGTTGGTCATGTCCCGACTGATGTCGGTTATCCCCGACCGATGTTGGTCATCCCCGATGATGCCGATCCACATCAAAACCAATAACATGTAAAAGAAAGTTTCTTGTGAAGTAATTAAGCTCCACACTTAACAATATCCCACTTGGAGATCAATTGTTGCACTATATTGTGCATCACCATCCTTGGTTTCTTTTCATTGGCCCATTTCTTCCTCTTAAAGTCTTAAACTCGAAGACCAATAGAAGTGGAGTGAAGCTCCAACTTATCCCTTACCAATGGCTTCATTAGCATATTCACAGGTTTCTCATTCATATGGGTTTTCTCTAACTTCATCTTCTCATCCTCTAACACCTTTCGTATGAAGTGATACCTCAATCGAATATGTTTTGTTCTTGAATGAAATGTTGAGTTCTTTGTCATATGAATCACGCTTTGACTATCACTATATATAGTCATCAATCCTCTTGCTCCTTACCCAACTCTTCCATGAACCTCGTTCATCCATATCATCTCCTTGTTAAATTATGTAGCTGCAACATACTCTGCCTCTATAGTAGACAAAGTCCACGACCTTCTGCAATCTTGAAATCAAGCTAATTGTCATTCTACCTACTGTGAAAACATATCCATTGGTGCTCCTCTTGCCATCCAAATCTCCAGCCATATCTGAATCAATATATCCACATAAAGAATAATCTAACACTTCATATCATAACTCCATGTTGGATGTCCCTCTCAAATACCTAAGAATCCATTGGAATTCTTTCCAATGTTCTTTACCTAGATTATCCATAAACCTACTCACAACTCCCACTTCTTGTGTAATGTCTTGGTCTATTACAAACCATGGCATACATAAGACTTCCTATTGTTGAAGCATAGGGAACACATGCCATGTACTCAACCACCTTATCGATGAAGGACACCGATCTTTACCTAATTTGAAGTGTCCAACCATAGGTATACTAACAGGTTTTGAATTTTTCATGTTAAACCTTTCCAACACCTTATTGATATAAGCCTCCTAAGACAAATACAACTTCTTGTTTTTCTTATCTCGGTGAATTTTCATGCCAAGGATTTTCTTTACAGCTCACAAATCCTTCATTGAAAATGTTTGAGCTAACTTTTCTTCAATTTTTCCAATTTCCCACATACTAGATCCTTCAATCAAGCATATCATCCACATACAATAAAAAAATAACATTTCTCCCATTTTAGAGCTTCTTAAAATAAACACAATGATTAGATTCACATCTCATATAAACATGCTCATGCATAAAACTATCAAATCTCAAATACCATTTCCTTGGAGCTTGCTTGAGGCCATATAGGCTCTTTTTTAGTTTTCACACAAGTTTCTCCTTACCCTTGACTTCATAACCAAGTGGTCAGCCGATATAAATATCTTCCTCCAAATCACCATGAATAAAATTTTATTAACATCAAGTTGTTCTAAATGCAAATCTTCTATTGCAACCAAACTAAGGATAGTACAAATAGAAGTCATCTTAACTACAAGAGAAAAATATCATCAAAGTCAATACCTACTTTCTATGTGTAAATACCTTTACCACAAGCCTTGCCTTATACCTTTTCAATCCACCCTCTTCTTTCTTGACTCTGTAAACTCATTTGTTCTACGTTTTTCCTACCTACTAGAAACTTGAACAAATCCCATGTCTAATTTTGTTCCAAGGATTCCATCTCCTCATCTATTCCATGTTCCCACTTCTTGTGGGTATTTACCTACATTACTTATTCAAATATTTCTGGTTCCGCACTATCAGTCAATAATAAATAAGAAAAGCAAGGTGGAAATCTCTCTAGAGTCTACTTACTCTTTGTGATCTCACTAAGATCTGGGGTGTATGGGGCTCATTTTGTACTTGTTGCACATTCATGTCAATCTTTGTTAGTGACCGATGTCATTCACCTATAACCGACCATGGTTCCTCTGCTTGCCGACCAACTACAGCTTTCCTTACCAATATTGTTCTAGGAATACCAACATTGGTTCCCGTAGTTGTCTTCTCTTGAACATGATTTTGTCTATCGATTCTAGTTAGTTTGATCAACATCGGTTTTTGTAGAACTGACATCAGTCTCTATGGATGTTTGTAGGTTTATTTTCCTTCAAAATATCCTCGACATGTTCATGTTTAGGCACCAAAACCTAATCCATGTACATTATTTTTTCATTCCAATCAATGTCACGACTCCTAACAATCTTATAATCTTCTAAATCCCAAAATCGATATCCGAAATCACTAGAGCCATTACCAATGAAAGTACATCTCTTAGATTTAGCATCCAACTTCCTTCTATTTTATCTATCAACATGCACAAAATCTTCTCGAGCCAAAACTCTAAGAAAATAAAAATCTACCTCTTTTTTAGACCAAGCTTCTTCTGGTATTCCACCATCCAGTGTTTTTGAAGGCCCATGGTTGATCAAGTACATACGTATCCACTTCTTCTACCCAAAACTTTAAAGGCAAGCTGACATGTACCCTCATGCTTCTAGCATGCTCCATGATTGTTTTGTTCATTCTTTGTGCAAATCCATTCTCTTATGGAGTTCTAGGAACCATTCTTTCTCTTCGTATTCCATTATCTAAATAATAATCATTGAAAACCTTTCTACACCACTCACCACCATTTTCATATCTAAGGAAATTCAATATTAACTTTGTTTCATTTTCTACAAGGTATTTTGACCTTTTAAAAGTCTCAAAAACATCATATTTACACTTAATACAATAGATTCATACCTTCCTTGTGGCATCATCAATGAAAGTCACATAATATTGGGATCCTCCAATAGAAGCTACCTGGGTTGGTCCCCACACATCTAAGTGTACAAGCTCTAATTTCTACTTTCCAAATATGAAATGCTCATAAAATTTGAGATCTAATTGTTTCAAATCTTATAACCTACCCTTAGCCTTTAATATATTCATTATGTTTTCACTCATATGGCCTAGTTGATTATTCCATGTGGTCACATCTTCATTTGTAGTAGATAACATAGAAAAGGAATCAGTAACACATGTAGATAGATATAAAGTTCCTACCTTCTTACCTCTTGCCACAACAAGAGATCCCTTGGTAACCTTCCAAGAATTGGCTATGAATGTAACCACACATCTAGATTCACCAAGTTTCCCTATAGATATTATATTTCTTTTGAATCTTGGAACATGCCTTGCATCTTTTAATACCCATGGATTTCCATTCTATAACTTTAGATAAACATCACCTTTACTAGTAATATTGCATGGCTCATCCTATCCTAAATAAACTTGTCCAAAATCACCCTAAACATAATTTTTGAAATAACCCTTATTATGGGTAGCATGGAAATAATCTATAGAATCTAAAACCCAAGATTCTAATTTATTTTCCAAGGAGAGAATAAGGGCATTTTGCTTTGCCTCACTTGCAATGTTTTCCTCTTTGCCTTTTTATTTTCCTTTTTCTGATGTATTCTCTTTATTTTCCTTGGACCAACACTCCTTATTTGTGTGTCCTCTATTTCCATTGTTCGAGCAAATTAAATCTTTGTACTTGGATCTAGATCTTCCATCTCTTGACTTTGATCTCCCATTCTTCTTGCTCTTTGATGATCTCTCCTTTGATCTTATCCTGCTTTCTACAATTAAAGTGTTTCCGATGATGCTTCTCTAATCTTTTCCTTTTTGTTTCCTCATTAAGGATTACACTAACCACATCATCAAATTTCAAACCTTTAGAAGTAGTTATTGTATTACTAACAGCCATTACCAAGTTATCCCAACTATCTAGCAAAGAGAATACAAATAAAATTCTTTCATTTCATCATCAAGCATTACAATAACCACATCATCAAATTTAAAACCTTTAGAAGCAGTCATTGTATTACTAACATCCATTACCAAGTTATCCCAAATATTTGGAAAAGAGAATAAAAATAAAAGTTCTTTCACTTCATCATCAAGGATTACAATAACCACATCATTCAAATTTCAAACCTTTAGAAGCTATCATTGTATTACCATTGGTTACATTAATCTGGTAAAGAGAATAAAAATAAGTGTTTCCAGATGATGCTTCTCTTGAGATTTTCCTTTTTAGTTCTTCATTAAGGATTACACTAACCACATCATCAAATTTTAAACCTTTAGAAGTAGTAGTTGTATTATTAATAGCCATTACCAAGTTATCCCAACTATATGGGAAAGAGAATAAAAATAAAAGTGCTTTCACTTCATCATCAAAAGGAATTTCTACCAATTTTTGATTGATTTACAATAGACCGGAAAACATTTAAATGATTAGATACAGATCCACCTTCTTGCATATTAAAATTAAACATTTTTTAATCAAATAAACCTTATTCGAAGAACTAGGAGTTTCATACAAATTTGCTAAATATTTCATCAACTCTACTCGTGGTTTTTGCATCTATAAAATTTGAAGCCACCAATGCTGCTGTGTTCAATCTTATAGATCATAGATCATTTCTATCAATAACCTTCCATTATTCATAAGTCATTGTGTTCAGTTGTCCATGCTCATCAAATGGTAAGTATAGATCTTTCGATATAAATAATCCTCCACCTCTATCTTTCATAGTTGATAATTATGAATATCAAATTTATCTACAAGGTATTTAGTGTCTTCTTCTATTTTTTCCCCCACTCAATTAGAAAACCTCTATGAGTAAATCCTATCAACACACAAAACCTCCAAACAACGCTCCGATACCAGGTTGGTTGTGTTAAACCATATAACATTGTTGCATAGATCTAAAATTAGATAAAACATACAAACAATGAATGTGGAAATAACCAGAAGATAAAATAAATAAGAGAAAGATAACTCCATATTTAACGTGGTTCACCTAGTTTGGGATACATCCACCAAGAAACAACCAATACTATTTTTCAGTTCTTTATAGGGGAAATACAATAAAGATCGATTGTCTTCCAACTCCTCATAGGATATTCAATACTTTACCTCACTCAGCTAATCTTTCTTGCTCACCAAGAAAACTTACATGCAAACAATTGCTATTTTCTTCTCTCATACCCTCATACAATGCATACATGCATATATAACTATTTTGGGAAACTAACTATTCTTTTACAATCAATAAATCATCTTTAAAGCAAGAGATTTATTCTAATTCTCGTTTAAAGAACAAAGCACCATCACACAGTGACCAATTTTAGTCCCTTCCCGATTGATGTTGGTTGTGTCCTAACCAATGCCCGTCATGTCTTAACTGATGCCGATCCCCGAACGATATCCCTCGACCGATGTCGATCATCACAAAACCAGAAACATATGTAAGTAAGTTTCTTATGAAGTAATTAAGCTCCAAACTTAACATATGTCCCTTTCATCCCTTTATCAAAGGGACATGAGGGACATAAAATTGTGCCCAACCATTTTTTAGCCTCTTGGACCCTAATATGACCTCTTGTATCACCAGTTAAGCCCCAGGAGCTAGTTGGAGCCTTACCTCTCACTGCACGGATGATGGACAAGTGTCACGATGAGGCAAAAGTGTAAATTGATGTCCCCTTCATCCCTTTTTCTGAAAGGGACTAAAGGGACACAAAAATGTGCCATCCCCTCTCCCTCCTTCAATTTGCAAGATATAAATACGACACTTAGTGCATTTTTTCTCATTTTTCCTCATGCCTCCATATGCTTCCGAAACTTTGCTTTGAATTTTCTCCATTTAAAAGCGAGTTTTTTTGCATTAAATCAACTTCATGAAATCCTTTTTCAAGTCAAAACATAAAAAAACATTGAAAATCATAAAAATAATGGATTAAAATGGCAAAGAAAGGAAGAAAAATGAATATTTTTTGCCACATAACCACAAAGTCTTCCATTCAAAAAATCTTCATATCTTGCAAAATACAAGTCATATTGAGATTTCATATTTTTCAGACTTCATCATTTTTTAGGATAATCAAGATGCAATAAGCGGGAGGTCAAATGGTGCCTTGAACCATTCGTCCAAAAAAAACCCCATTTCATGCCCTACCTCACATTCATCGGATTCCCCATCAATCCAAAAATGGAAACGAGTTAAAAATGTGTACATAGACTCCAAATAAAAAAATTGTCACAACGGAGTTTTTTTCTTCATGATTAGAGACAAAAATAGACCTAGAAATTTTTATCTCCATTAATAGCCACCATGGCAGCTCTAAGCCTAAAGCCACTGCTAGAGAAAAAAATTGATTTTATTTTTGAGCATTTTAGTTAGAGAAATCAAATTAAATTCGAGAGGATGTGACCACAACAATGATCCAAGTCCAAAAAAATATGTTATCTATCACAAACCCAAGCACCAGAAATCCACTTTCAAAAATAGTAAGCTTTCCTACACATGCTTGCTATCTTTGGTAAGTCTTCATCAAAAGTGACTGCAACAAAGATAATGTGCACCAAAGGTCACCAAGAATTCAGAATGAGTGTTCAAAGTAGAAAATAGTGAAAATAACCACTTACTAAAAATAGTAATCACCCCAAGAAGTGGTCAAGGCAAAGGTAGTATGCTAAGAAGTGAATGAGGGAGTTCATCACATCAGGATGGCCAGGAAGAGGAAAAAATCACCTCTTACTAAAAATAGTAAGTCTTCCATCTGGGCACTTGCTATTAATAGTAATTTACACTCAGAGGTACCTTTGTCATAATGTAACATAAGGGGATCACCTTTTGAGATCCTCCATAGGAATTTCTCATAGGACATTGGAAATCCATCCCAAAGAACTCGATAGTGTCTTTCGATACTCATTACATGGTTTGAGTCACAGGGCATATCATACGCAAGCCGGGAGTTGTGGTCATAGGTGGAACAATTCATTCAACTTGGAAAGCATCCATGAGCCAATTTTAAGGAGTTTCTTAGGGCGTAAGGATTTCAAAGATTCGAGTTTCACTACATTTAGAGCTTTCCATCGATAATGATCAATGGACTTCATCAGGAATGACATCTCCTATTCTTCTTCTCTCTCTTCTCTTCCTTTCCCCAACTTTCTCTCTCTTCTCAATGTTTTAATTTTGTATTGGGGTTGCACTTTTGATGTCTTAATGTTCATAATGTAATAAGTCACCTTTATGTTATAAGAAGGGACTTAATATTCTCCTAGGAAGTTGAAAAGCTTTAAGCTGCACGAGGACATATGAAAATCCATTATGGGGTAAATGAACAGTCACCTCTCATTCTATAAATTGTAAAGGCCTTCTCTTTTCAAAGGGTTGGTGATTGATTTTGTAAACTCAAGAGTGTATTGTACTTTGAGAAAAAAAAAGAGATAGCCATTTTCTTCCATTCCCACACTATGTACAACTTTTTTAAGCAATAAATACAAGAAGAAGGAGTTTCTATCCTTTTTTGACTAAGAGATTTATTGATACTTTTTTGTCATAAATTCTAATCGGTCTTGTTACTATTTTCAGATTTATTTATGATCATAAGTGCATGTGTTTAAATTTCTAACTAGTGTGTGTAGGACTCGAATTTCTACCTACAACATTAGTTTTCCTATCTCATTTCTCACTCCCATTTCCCACTTTACTGAGAAAAAGTCCTCTCTAGCAAGAAATTGTCGGCTTTGTTGTAATATCGGTGGAGTGTCCCTATTGGATCCCAAGTGAAAAGGACACCATATAAATCCACCTTTTTACTCATGCATGTATATATGGTAGTTGCACCAGTTAAGTAGAGGGACTTAGATTCCCAGAGCATTGGCAAGAAATCCACATATTTGTCTACCTGAAAATTTTTCTTGCCAATAGTTTTTGCACCCACCAGTAAGCATGACTTGGCAACATCTACACCCAAAAATATGACCGCATGAGGTCCAAAAATATAAAAAAAAGAAAATATTTGAAAAAATAAAAAAATGAGTTGATGGAAATCCATTGCTGAAAGACAAATTGTCGATTCTTATGTGTGACCTTTTGTTTTCTACAAAAGTCAGTATTTTTTCATATTCTTATTTCAAAAAAATTCAATGCTAGAATATAAAAAATAATTTGAATAAGAATTTTTAAAGTATAAGTCAAAGCTAAAGCTAGAGAAATAATGGCGTATGAAGAAGAAAGACCTTAACCTATTGTTTTGTGGGGAAGAAATACAGCCCGCTTGCTTTTGAACCCCCTCTTCACATTTTACCGAAAGATTCTTGCAAGAACTTTCCCAAGTTCAAAGGTGATGGCACATAACTCCCTGAAGAGCACATATCAGCCTTCACCACATCATGTGGAATTATTGGTGTCTAACATGAAGATGTCACCGTAAGATTGTTTGTGGAGTCTCTCTCAAGAAAAATTAGCATAATGGTTCTACCTCCTACCTCCCGATCCATCACTTGTTGGAATGACATCAAAAGGAATTTCAAGGAAAGATTAAGATTTATTGAGGACTGTCAAGACCTCCTTATTCAATTAGCACAAATGAATAAAGGAGAAAATGAAACTATGAGAGACTTCATGGCTCATTTCGATTTAGTTTCTCCATAGGATACGAAATAGGATTCACCATCGAGAACAACATCCAGAGATTCTTTATTAGTTCTCAAATACCTGGAGGTAGGATTTTTCCTACAAAGAGTTCAACCGAGGAATATTGTAGAAGAAAAAATATTGGCCATTGAACTTGATGATGATCTCATCTTATCTAGAAAGATCAATAATGCCTCAAAGGGTAAAGCTCGACATCCACGGAGATGAAAAAACTAATCCTTTTTTGCAAAAAATGGTAAATGAGGGAGTTTTTTTGGGTGAATATTGCCTCAAAAAAATAATAGGAATCAGATTGCAGAGCACCCCAAATACTTTCCTTAGAAGTTTCACCTATCAATATGAGTGGTGGAATACAAAGGACAAGGAAAGACTTGAACAAGAAAGTGAAGGTAGAAATTTCCTAGAGATAGAAGAAGTGGGTGGTGACACTCAAAATTGACTCATTGAATATCATTTAGGGAGCAAATGATGATGATGGTGAAGAGGCACCGATTTTCTCATGTGTTTTGTTTACTTGATTATAGTCTCAAAAGGGAGCTTCTTCCTCCACATTGAAAAGAAAACTAAGACTAAAGATCCTCCCGTAGTGAATAATCCGTAAAACCAAATAATCAATCAAGGATATCCACTTCCACCTTGCATAGAGTTCACATTTGGGAAACCTAATCCTGAAATGAGTAAGAAGGATCCCACAATTCCAAGTAAGTCTTCTAATGCCTCTTCAAATTTGAATTCTAAATCTACTCCCGTAAAATTTAGTAATTTGAAGGATCCTAATATACCATTAAAAATTCCCTCTGTTCTCCAAAATCTACTCCACCGCTTCCAAACTGTTCCTAAATCCAAAAGTTTTCCTTCATCACTCTCATTCACATCTACTCCTTTCGACTTCATAGAATATGCAAACAAATCCAAAGTATAGATTACTCGAAACCGAATATTTGTAGATGCACCCTAAAAAAAATTGATAGATTCATCTTATATATCAAAAATGGTAGTTTGAAACCCAATGTTGTAATACCTAGTTCTAAAGGAATACTACCAAACCCACCTACACCTCCCTCACAAAACATGCTAGCCATGAGTGCATCAAAGATAAATAAGGTTGATCCTTTTTATGTCTCCCTTCTAGTTGGGAATATGTATTGAACAATTACATAATAGATTCAGGTGCCTTAGATAATGTGATGCCTATGAAGGTTTCCAAATATCTTAAACTCCCCATGAATCCACCTAGTGGATCTTGTTACTCCATGGATTCTAAAGAAGTCCCACTTATAGGGAAGATCAAAGATGCACAGGTGGATCTCACCCAATTTCTAAAAAAATGTTTCGATGATGATTTTGGTAGCAAACATTCCAACTTCATTTGGAATGCTGCTAGGTAGAAGTTTTTACCAACAATTGGGAGGGAAAATCCAAATGAATTGGTCTTCTGCAACCATTCCAGTGAATGGAGACATGGAGAAATTTCTTCCAGAGAAGAATATGAGGTACATAGTGCGAAAGTCAAGAAGCCTAGGAGCCAAAATTTTATACCAAAATAGCAAGAGGATGAATTATTTTGTGATGACTAAAGAAGAGGATGAGATCCCAATTTTTATAAGACCAAACCTTCCTTCCCAAGGAATATGGATCTAGAGGAAGCATTGAGGAACTTTGAGATGCAAGAGAATAGCCCTACATTTCTAGATGATGTGAGGCGTGAAGAAGAGGAATGGTTCTCGATATTTTTCAGATGAAAAAATTAGCTTATGCACTTATCCATGATGAGGATATATTCTCATTCCCATTCGAAGATGAGGATTACCTTAAACCAAGCCATCTTGTGATGAGCCCTTGAAAATTTTTAAATAATAATTCATGAAAGATCTCTTAAGAGCTACGAAATAAAAAAATACCTAAGCTCAGTCTTGAACTCATGATGTAGGATATGGAGTTGCAAAAAATCATGAATCAAATCCTAATCCCTTGATTGATTTAGAGATTGGTCATGATGGAGAAAAGAAAGGAAAAGAATCGATGTCCCTCTTAAGCCAATGGATTATGAAGGCAATGATGAAAGTGAGGTATTTTCTTTCCCATTTGAAAAGGAGGACTCTTTCTCTTATGAAGAAGTCGAATCAAGGAGTTTTGAAGCCCTCAAAGTTGATATTCCTCCGAGAAAAAGAAATAAAAATGCTATAAGCCTCAAGATATCAAATAAATGCCTCCTGATGGGTTCCTTGAATCTCAAAGTGAAGAACTTTCAAGTAAGGTGAAGATGAACTTTTGGAAACACCAGATAAGGATTCAGTATAGGAGATCTTGGAAGCAGCAGAAAGCACTAAAGATAAAGAATTGAGTCTTGATCTCATGATTCAAGCCATGGCCTATAAGATAGACATGAGGTCATTGTTGATCCTCCATTTGACATATGAGCACCTCATATTGATAGGAGTAAAAATATGAACGTGATGCTTCTTGCAAAAAGGAGGTACATGAATGTGAATGGGTGGAAAAAGAAAAATTAGGGTACTCAATCTATTCAAATAAGAACCATCCCTAGAGTAGTAATGATATGATAGAAGAAATAAAAATAGTGTGGATAAGCACAGAAAAAAGCTGACACTATGAAACTAATTTCAAAGGAAATTAGGGAAATGAATTCTTTGAGCGAGAACCTAAACATCAAAAGGCTCATGTATGCTCACTCCTACAAAGTGTATGGAAAAATGTGAAAGAATTTAGCTTTACTAAGAAGTTTAGGAGAGGAGACTACTTTCTGGAACAAGTCAATGGATTCGCAGAACATCATCATTCGAATTTCCTCTTCAGGGTGACTCCTAAAAACAAAAGGGCTTTAGTGAAAGTGGATTGTCCCTCGGGTTGTACTTTAGGTTATTTTTAGGTGTTTTTACCTTCCTATTATTTTTTTTACTTTATGTGTGTTGTGCGCATCATTCCTTGTTTTTTACATGTGTGTCTCCTTTCTTGCTATCTCCATCTTGTTGTAACTTATACATGACTTTGCAGGGCTGTCGACACTAAAATTTTCCTCCATAATTTCTATTTCATTAATGTATGTATTAGGAATAGGATGTTGTTAAGTATAATTAGTAGTAGCGTCTGATAGAAGATAACGATGCCGTCAATACGGTGTCACCAATAATGTGGAGTACGGTAACAGTCAAAGTACAATAGGAATGTTGTAAAAAGTAAATATTTGTCGTAAGTGGTCCGGTAATGTTAAAATGTCAAAGTTTGGGTAATTAGAGAAGTAGGGTCTACATGATTAGGAATTAGAAATATTATATTGGTAATAAGGAAAAGGAGTGAGGTCATAAATATTTTGTGTATTTTATTTATAAAAAGTCTAAAAATGTGGAACCCATGTAAAATGATAAGGTTTATCTTATCTTAAGAGATAAGCTTACATGTACAGATAAGAGTTAAGGTATGGAATATGATTCGTCAGTGGATTTCTCATCCTATCTTAGAGATAGGATGGATAAGCCTAGAAGTTCTATAAATAGAGAGGCCACCCCCCTCATTTAGCATAGAAAGAAGTAGTGAGAAATATTGTAGGAAGTGTGCAAAGGAAGCCATCAATTTAAAGGTTTCTTGAAGAAGCCATCAAGAGGTGTAATTGTAAAGTTTCTCCCATAGTTCACACTTGAAGTACCTCATGGGTGAGATTGTAACAATTTCATGTTAATATTATAATTTACTTTGATATTTCAGATTTGTCATCATTCCGTCTTATCATAGTCGATGGTATTCTTGTGTTATGTTGTTGTTTTGTTTCCAGATTACATCCACCAAACTAAAGGCTATGCATTAGTAAATAATCATAGCACGAGGAGTTCCCGGTGAAGAATTATCATAGTGCTGGATTGGTGATGACATTTTGGTTCCGTTGCCAGGACCATTCCTCGTTGGTGGATTTTCTGGAGAGATATTCCCACTTAGTCAAAAATCAATTGGAGGATAACCTTGTTTTTACTGTGCATAGTAGTTACCGTGGTAAAGTCATTTTTACCGTGAATAGTAGTTACCATGACAAAGTCATTTTTGCTGTGAATAGTATTTATCACAGTAAAGTCACTTTTTACCGTGAATAGTATTTACCGCAGTAACTTCACTTTTTACCATGAATAGTGTTTACCACAGTAAAAGTAGTTTTACTGCATGATAAGTCAAGTTTTACCATAGTTTACCGTGGTCATTTTATAGTAATTCCAATTATTTGTGCACATAAGTCTTGTTAATTGTACTTGTGGATTGGTATTTCACGGTGGTTGCTTTTGAAAATGGGAAAGATTCCTATTTTTCAGCTCAATCTAATGAAGATGCTTCTTCTTTCATTCAAGAGTTTAAGCGATCTTGTATTTGTAATGGCCTTATAAGAAGGGAATAATGGACTAAATTTTTTCCTACCTTTTTGGATGGTTCCGCACTTAGGTGGTTTGAAACACTAGGTGATAATGTGAAAAACTCGTGGGATTTATTAACTGAAAGTTTTCTTGAAGAATTTGGTGAACAATAGAGATATGCAGACCTCATGATCGAGATCACAAAACTAGCCCAAGGAGAGAAGGAGAAGATAAGGGATTATCATGCTCGTGTTCTAGAGCTAAGGAGGAAGCTCGATGCCCAGATCCGGAAGGAAGGATTAGCGGATGGGTTGATGAATGGCGTGGATAATCTCCTCTATAAGCACTTCATTCTTGGGATGAAGCCAGAGATCAGACAACGAGTGAAGTATGATCGCCCAGCTACCATTGAACAAGCAAAGGATATTGCAAGAAGGCAAGAAGAAAGTATGGAAGAGGAGCCCAAAGAAATTGTTGTTAAAGTAGAGCCTACACCAGCACCTTTGGTCCAGAATCCACAACCACTCCCGGTGAGCACAAATATTTCTCCTAGTACATCTACTGAGTATGAAGATCTGCTTAGGAAGATGGGCCAGTTAACTATTAATCTTCTTCAAGGAAAGGAATTTAGTTCTCAGGGAGGAGATAGAGGTCCAAAAAGAAATATTTCTGAAGTTGTTTGTTATGGTTGTTATAAAAAGGGTCATTATAAGTATAATTTTCTAGATAGAGCTTCTAAGATCCGTACAAAGATAATGATAAAGGAAAAGCACTGTGAATTCTCTTGATGTAGTAGATAAGAGTAGAAATAATGAATTAGATGTTTTTGTAACAAAAAGAAAGAAAGAAAAAGATAATCAAGATGGAACTGATCCTAAGAAGATGAAAGGAGAAACTAGAGAGAAACATAGGAGAAGAAAGTTGGGTGTGCGGGATTTTTGATTTCACGAGGGCAAGGACCATACTCCATCTTTGAAGATCTGTCCAAAAGGCACGCAAATATTACATATGGTCAACTCTTGGCTATGTCTTCGAGAAGAGTTGGGAGTTGCGAGGTGGACTCAATACTCGAAGAAGGAAGGGGGTTGAGGTCCCCTGTTTTTCAGAGGAGCGAGGCGATCCCTATGCTCCAAAAGCTGAGGTATTATGTAATGGTATTTCAATTCATGATGTCTTAGTTGATGGAGGTGCTACAATTAATGTAATGACCGAGTCTGTAATGAATATGTTGGGTTTAAAAATTGATCACCCTTCAACACTTATGTTAAGGTCATTAAATAAGGGAAAACTAAACCGAAGGTGTAGTTTCAAATGTGGCAATATCTCGTTATGGGTGTTGTATGTGTGGTAGACTATCGAGTGATGAAAAATAGTAATGTTGTGTACCCAATGCTTGTTGGGAAGACCATGGCTAAGGAGAGTTCATGCAAGAAACTCTGGAATGAAGGTTTCATGACACTTGGACGTGGTAGAGAGAGGGTGAAGATATACGTGATCCATCAACATCATAAAGTAGAACTTGTGGATTTAAGTGATGAAACCGATGATTGGACATCCTCTCGATTACTCTAGTACAAGTGAAGTGGACACTGAAGATGAAGAAAGTGAGGTGTATGTTTCGAGTCATGGATATCCTTCCAGTCCACACCAATTCAGACCCCATAAAATTATCTCGAAGAAGAAGTTGATGATCGTCTCCAACAAATAAAGATTGGTGATCTTTGTGATGGAGGGTGAGAAGGAATCCTACCTCCAACTCTTTCAAGGTACATACACCTATTCACTTTTGATTACAAGGAAATCCGTCAAGTAAGTTGGGTAGAACATTGTATTGAGTGGTAGATGGTCTTAAGCCCATAAAGAAAATGCCATATAGAATGAATCCTAATTTTTCCAAGACCGTAAAAGAAGAAATAGATAAGTTGCTTGATGCGGGATTCATATTTCTTTGTGGAGAATTCAAGAATTGGTTTCTTCCATTGTGATTTCAATAAAAAAAGAATGGGAAGCTATGCATTTTGTTGATTTGAGAAGCTCAATAAGGCAAAAAGAAGGATCATTACCCTCTTCCATTTTCGAGATCAAATCTTGGGCGAAGTAGCTGGCCAGAGTGCTTATAGTTTCTTTGATGGATATAGTGGCTACAACCAAGTTTGTATAGCAGAGAAAGATCACCAAGACCATGTTCACCACTCCTTGGGGAACGTTTGCTTATAGAGTTATGCCTTTTGGGTTGTGTAATGCTCGAAACATTCCAAATTTGATGAATAGGGTGTTCGAACCCTACATTGGGACCTTCATCAGAGTATTTCTGGATGATTTTTGCATCTATGGGAGCAAGTTGGACCACCTGCACTAGATGGAGATAGCATTTCAAAGGCTAGATGAAGCACAAGCCTCACTAAACCCTACAAAGTGTGTCTTTGGATGTTCTAAAGGCGTTTTGTTAGGGCATGTTGTATCCAGAGATGGCATTGGTAATGCGATCTTGATAAAGTTTCAAAATAAAAGATTTACCATTTCTTATGAATAGAAGTAAGTTGAGATCATTTTTAGGCCATGTGGGTTACTATAGAAGGTTCATCAAGAATTTCTCAAAGATTGCATGACCACAACCCATTCTTGAAGAAGGATGTTACTTATGAACCAGAAATAAAGCGCATGAAGCTTTTGGAAAATCAAGGAAGCCACAGGTGTCTTCACCTATTTTGAAGAATCCAGATTGGAGCAAGCCATTCATTGTGTACACTTGATGCCTCGAGATGCAGCACTAGGAAGTACTTTGAGCCAAAAGGATGAAAATGGGAATGAACATCTAATTTACTTTGGGAGAGCGAGACAAATGAGCAAAGTCTTTGAGGTAAAATATCTTAGAATCGAAAAGAGGCTCTATCTATCGTTTTTGTTTGTAAAGAAGTTTAGAAATTACTTGCTAGGGCAGAAATTTATAGTTGTAACTAGATCATCGAGCTCAAATATATTGTCAATAAGCCTAACCCATCAGGGAGGATAGCAAGATGGATAATTTTGCTACAAGAATTTGAATTTGATATTATAGATAGGCCAGGAAAGAAGCATGTCAATGCAGATGCACTCTCTCAAGCCTATGATGGTTTAGGATCATCTTGTGATGATGATGATTTTCCCGATGCAACATTGTTCTCCTTGACACAATCCACTAGTGAATACATAGATATTTGGAATTATCTGAATGAATTCAAGTTTCCTGATGGTGCCAATGCAAAGACTAAGAGAAAGATTACTCAAGCCAGTCGTCCATATTCTATTCTACATGGAGCATTATTTCGAATAGGACCTGATGGAGCCAAGACAAGAGGGCAGTTGGACGTGATCAAGGAAAGGAGCTGCTAGAAGAATTCCACAATGGTACATGTGGAGGGCACTTCTCTGAAAACTTACAGCAAGAAGGATCTTGGATGCGAGTTATCACCGCCCACTCTTTCTAAAGATTGTTATAATTATTGTAAGACATGTGATATTTGTCAAACACATGGTAATCGTAAGACTTCATCAGCTCCATTATGTCCTATTCTTCCACTTGGTCCCTTTGAAAAGTGGGGAATAGACATTGTAGGTCCACTTCCAACTACATCATGCCAAAATAAGTATATTGTAGTTGCCACAGATTATTTAACCAAGTGGGTTGAAACTAGGCCATTGAAGACAACTTCTATGGATGAAGTGGCAAGGTTCATATATGAAAGCGTATTGTCACTAGATTTGGTTTTCCATTAGAAATTGTAGAATGATCAAGGAAGCCACTTCATTAATGAGGTGGTAGAAGCCTAGTCAATAAGTTTTCTCGTTCAAGCACAGAAGGAAACAACATACAAGCCAAGCACAAATGGATAGGTGGAACGAATTTTTTTGTGTTGTGTCAAATTCTAGCAAAAGATGCAGCCTTGCAGGTACATAAATGGGATAAAAGGATTCATGCAGCATTGTGGGCATATAGGGCAATATTAAAGTCAACAACAGGATACTCCCCATTTCAGTTGGCCTATGGCATTGATCCAGTTCTTCCTATTGAGTTTGATATTCCCACTGTGAGAGTTATGAAAAATGAAAGGATGAATGAAAGTGATTCAGTAAAAGAAAGGTTGGTACATCTTCATTTGCTAGAGGAAATGAGGGAAATAGCAAAGGATACAAGCCATAAGAAGAAAATGAAGCGAAAGGAATACTTTGATCAAAAGATCCGATGGTCTCCATTTCATGTGAATGACTTGGTCTAGTATATGATTCCGTATACAAAAAAAAGAAGAAGAAGAAAATTTCTTCCAAATGGATGGGGGCCCTACAAAATAGCAACATGTGCATGAAAATGGTACGCACTGACCGAGGAATTGGATGGCACTCCCAAGACGAAATGGGTCAACCACGACAAGTTGAAGATTTTCAAAGCACTGAGAATAGTCTACTCAGAGGATGGAGTAGAAGCTAGAAGGGGGAAGATGTCGACACTAAAATTTTCCTCCATAATTTCTATTTCATTAATGTATCTATTAGGAATAGGATGTTGTTAAGTATAATTAGTAGTAGCGTCTAATAGAAGATAATACAGATGTAAGAAGATGGTGTCATTTTTGATAATGTGGAGTACGGTAACAACAAAGTACAATAGGAATGTTGTAAAAAGTAAATATTTGTCGTAAGTGGTCCAGGTAATGTTAAAATTTCAAAGTTTGGGTAATTAGAGAAGTAGGGTCTACATGATTAGGAATTAGAAATATTATATTGTAATAAGGACAAGGAGTGAGGTCATAAATATTTTGTGTATTTTATTTGTAAAAAGTCTAAAAATGTGGAACCCATGTAAAATGATAAGGTTTATCTTATCTTAAGAGATAAGCTTACATGTACAGATAAGAGTTAAGGTATGGAATATGATTCGTCATAGTGGATTTCTTATCCTATCTTAGAGATAGGATGGATAAGCCTGGAAGTTCTATAAATAGAGAGGCCACCCCCTCATTTAGCATAAAAGAAGTAGTGAGAAATATTGTAGGAAGTGTGTAAAGGAAGCCATCGCTTTTAAGGTGTCTCAAGAAGCCATCAAGAGGTGTAATTGTAAATTTTCTCCCATAGTTCTATTGAAGTACCTCATGGGTGAGATTGTAACAATTTCATGTTAATATTATAATTTACTTTGATATTTCAGATTTGTCATCATTCCGTCTTATCATAGTCGATGGTATTCTTGTGTTATGTTGTTGTTTTGTTTCCGCATTACATCCACCAAACTAAAGGTCGTGCATTAGTAAATAATCATAGCACGAGGATTTCACGGTGAAGAATTATCATAGTGTTGGATTGGTGATGACAGCCCAATGGATAAGGAACCGGTATTTGTATTCTAAAGTTGAGATTCTAGGTGTTACACCCTTAATTATATATCTTACATGGGATGGATATAGCCGACTTGTTGCTATCATAACTTAATATCATGATGTATCTCTTTTATATATGATCTATTATCATTGATTGGTCACCTTGCTGATGGCCATAGCATAGGAATAGTATAAATAGGGGTTATAGGTAGTGGATGATCATGATGTTGAGTATTTGAGTCTTATTATATGTTCTGGAGGTTGCCCCCTCAAAGTGGCCAAGCTATTATACTTTCATATTGAGAGAATTTATCTACAATATTGTGTTATTTGGTGTTCTATTATTGGTGATAATCATAATTAATCAAGTAATTTCATTACAAGTGGTATCAGAGCTTGATCTCAATCAGACGATGTCAAACCCTAATTCTAAAGGTTCGGCTATATCTCAATATTGGTAGTGAATATTTTGAAATTGTTTTTGTGGTGAGGAGAAATAAGTCAAGTAACCTTCTCTCTAGATTTTGATAATTTTTGACTTGTTTTGCAAAAGTTATTACGGTTCTATATTTATTCATAATTTGGCTCCCTAGGGTGTAATTTTTGGAAAAATTTCAAATTTCTTATATTTTTAGAAACCCCTCCAAAAAATAGATAGGGTTTCTATTTTATAAATTCCTATATTCAGCAAAAAAATACAAAACCCTAAACCCTAAAATTCTGCCCTATTAAGTCTACCTCTAGGCCTCGCATCCTTTGTCGTGGGTGTAGATCTACCCGAGGCCAAGGAAAAGGACAAGAAACTCTAGGAATGACCCCAAATAAGGAAGATATGGCTTCAGATTCTACTGGTTTGGGAGTATCTGAGGTGGTCATCCAACTTTAAGAAAGGGTAAACAATATGGTGAGTAAGGATGACCTTAATGTTGAGCTTCATCAATTGAAAGGTAGCCTTAGGAGTGAGATTCAGAAGGATTTTCATGCAATGCAACAAGATTTGTTGAATGCTATTTCTAATACAACTTCCAATGCTAGTCATATGGGTTCTACTAGAAATGGTCACATAGATCCAAATCACTCAAATTAGGGAGGATCCTTTAATCATTCAAGTGGATCTTCTCACCAATGGAGGGGCATGATTCCAAAATTTGAAATGCATAAATTTTATGGAAAGGATCCACTCAATTGGATTACCCAAATGGAAAATTTCTTTGATCTCCATCAGATCCTAGGAGGACAAAAGGTAACTGTGGCATCCTTATACCTAGAACTTGATCAATTTGTTTGGTATCGTTGGTTATGTGCTCAAAGGCAAAAGAATGGCCTAAATGTCACCTGGATAGTGTTCACTGAAGAGCTTCAATTACACTATAGTTCTAGTGTTTCTAAGAATTACTTCAGCCAATTAGCAAAGTTACGCCAAATTGGTTCAGTTAAGGAGTATGTCAATCAATTTGAAACTTTGTCCTTGCGTGTGGAGGATATTACAAAAGAGTATTTGAATGACCTATTTCTTGGGGTCTTAAGGACCACATTGAGCATGAGGTATGCATGTTTAACCCACTCAAGGTTGCTGATTCTATTATCATGGCACGTCGAGTAGAGGAAAAATTCTTTCTAAGTAGAAGGAAGACCCTTTCTAGCATAAAAGATCGTAACACTTTATCTCCTTCTTACCCTCAGCCAATTTGGTTGACACCTCAAAAATTGAAGAAAAAAGAGCCAAAGGGTTATGCTTTAACTATGATAGAAAATATGGACCAAATCATAAATGTTCTGAGAAAAAATTATTCTACATTGAAGGATCTAGTGATGAGGAAGAATATGAGGAAACATCAACAGAGGAAGTGGAAAAAATAGAGGAAGAATTTGAGATCCTCACCCACTATTTCATGCCATGCTCTATCGTATTCGTACTCCATAAAACCTTCAAGTTTTGGGTTATCTTAAGAAGCGAAGGTAACAATATTAATTTATTTAGGAGCACACATAATTTCATCAATCATAAGTTGGCAACAAGACTAAATTGTTTCATCTACCCAACACCAGAATTTCAAGTAATGATTACGAGATGGTGGCACGGTCAATGTTTAGGTAAATGCCATAAAGTCAAAATCATGATGGGTGATTACACATTGGAATCTACGATGTTTTTATTCCCATGGGTGTAGCTAACATTGTCTTAGGTGTTCAAAGTGGCTCACTACCTTGGGCACCATAGAGATAAATTTCCAGGAATTTTTCATGCGCTTTCATTCTGAGGGTAAAAATTTGAACTTCGAGGTCTACAAGCTAAAGATCCTCTAGTGGTGAGTTCTCACCAAATGTAGAAGATTATTAAAAAGGGGTCTGAAGGTTTTGTAGCACGATTATTCTCTATAGAATTCCAACCGCGAATGAAGGTATTGCATCCTAATCTTCAAAAGTTTACTAATCAACATGTAGTTATCTTCAAGAGAACCAAGAGGATTGCCACTGAATGAAAGCACGATCATGCTATTTAGTTGATTCCAAGAAGCCAACCCCCAACATCAGGCCTTATAGATATCCATATGTGTAAAAGAGTGAGATCGAGAAGATGGTGGAGGAAATGTTGAAATGGGTATTATTCGTCACAATCAAATGGCTTATTCTATTCCCATGGTGATGGTGCATCGCAAGGATGGAAGATGGCGCATGTGTCTAGATTATAAAGAGCTTAACAATTTCACTATCAAAGATAAGTTTCCTATTCCCATTCATGATTTATTAGATGAGTAAAGCATGGTGCCATTTATTTTACAAAACTAGATCTACATTCTAGGTATCACTAAATTAGAGTCAAGCAAGAAGATATTCATAAGATAGCTTTCAAAATTCATCAAGGCCATTATGAATTCCTAGTGATGCCATTTGGCCTTACCAATGCTCCCTCCACATTCCAAATCTTGATGAATTCAGTATTTAGACCATTCCTAAGAAATTTTGTCTTAGTATTTTTCAATGATATACTCATCTACAACAAATCATGGGAGAAACACTTACATCATGTCAATATTGTCTTAGAAGTCTTAGAGAAACATCAACTTTATGCAAAGCCTTCAAAGTGTTTTTTTGGGGTACAGAAGTGGAATACTTGGGCCATATTGTTTCTCATGAAGGTGTTAAGGTGGACCCTCACAAGATCCAAGCCATGGTGGAATGGGAAACCCCAAGAACCCTCAAACAATTATGAGGTTTCTTAGGTCTCATAGGGTATTATCGTAGATTTGTCAAAAACTATGGTAGTATAACAACACCACTCACAAAATTATTGAAGAAGGACTCCTTTTAGTGGAATGAGGAAGCATCTAGGGCATTTGAAAAATTGAAGGTAGCTATGTGCACCACTCCAGTATTGAAACCCCATATTTCTCCAAAACTTTTGTAGTTGAGTGTGATGCTTCAGGAAATGGAATCAAAGTAGTACTAATGCAAGAAGGACACCCCATTGCTTTTGAGAGCCAACAACTAAAAGGAAATAATTTGTTAAAACCCACATATGAAAAGGAAATGATGGCAATACTACATGCAGTCAAACAATGGAGACCATACTTGATGGGTAGACATTTTAAGGTAAAAACTGATCATGATAGTTTGAAATATTTCTTAGAACAATGTCTATCTTCAGAAGAACAACAAAAATGGGTCACTAAGATGTTGGGATATGACTTTGAGATTGTTTATAAGAAAGGAAAGGAAAATTTGGTCACTGATGCTCTGTCTAGGAGGGATGAGTCCACCGAAGCATTGTTATGTGCCATCTCTATACTACATGCAGATTGGGTAGATCAAGCACGAGAAGAATGGAAGAAAGATGCAACCACACATACTCTCATTCAAAATCTCCAGGAAGATCCATCCATATCAGATCAATTTATATGGAAGGGGGATACATTGTGGTACAAAGATCAGTTATATCTATGTAAGAACTCTACACTTAAACACATGTTCTTTCAGAGCTACATTCTTATCCAATAGGTGGCCATGTTGGGTTCTGAAAACATATCATAGAGTTAAGAAGGATTTATTTTGGGAGGGATTGAAAGGAGATGTTCAAAAATTTGTGAAAAATGTTTGGTTTGCCAAAAAAATATGGGCGAGACCATTAAGACACTTGGTCTTCTCAATCTCTATTTATTCCTAGTGAGAGATGGGAAGAGGTATCAATGGATTTCATCACAAGATTACCTAAATTAGAAGGGAAAAGTGTCATCATGGTCATCGTAGATAGACTTACCAAATATGCTCATTTTTGTGCCATGGATCATCCTTTCATAGCTAGTACGTACCATTGCCATCTCTTTTATGGATACAGTTTAAAAGCTCCATGGCATGCCAAAAATTATAGTAAGTGATCACGATCCAATATTTACAAGTAACTTTTGGACTGATCTGTTCTCTTGTCTACATACCAAACTAGCCCAGAGTTCCTCTTATCATCCCTAATTAGATGGCAAAAATGAGGTGGTAAATAAATGTTTAGAGGGATATCTTCATGTTTTACTTTAGATAAACAAGAAAATTGGGTGTAATGGTTTCCACTGGCAGAATGGTGGTACAATACTTCATTTGATAACTCCTCCAAAATGTCTCCATTTTTGGTACTTTATGGTTACCATCCTCCATCACTCATATCTAGCTTGAAGGTCAAACCAAAGGTGAGAGAAGTCAAAGATCACATTCAGCATCAACATGAGGTACTCTCTAGTCTTAGAGAAAATTTGGCACGGGCACAAAACCATATGAAGCAACAGGCTGATCAACATAGGAGTGAGCGACACTTTGAAGAGGGAGACTTTGTTTTTGTAAGGTTACAGCCATATAAGCAATTATCCTTGAAACAACAGCAAAAGGATAATAAGCTTGCTCCTAAATACTATGGTCCTTACCGAGTTTTGCAGAAAATTGGTAGTGTGGCATATAAGCTAGAGCTCCCTCCAAGAAGTAGAATACATCCAGTCTTCCATGTTTCTTACTTAAAGAAAGTTATTGGGCAGCACATTTCCACCCAATCAGTGCTTCTGGAACTAGATGAGGAAGGAAGGATCATATTGGAACCTAAAGGCATTCTTCAGACATGCACCAAAAGACTAAGGACCAGAGTCATTACCGAGTACCTGATCAAGTGGAAGAATATGAATATTAAGGATGCATCATGGGAAGATGAAGCATTCATGCAGTAGCATCTAGGGCTTCCCAACATTGGGCACAATGTTTCTTTAAAGGGGAGGGGCATGTTACGCCCTTGATTATATATCTTACATGGGATGGATATAGCCGACTTGTTGCTATCATAACTTAATATCATGATGTATCTCTTTTATATATGATCTATTATCATTGGTTGGTCAGCCTTGCTGATGGCCATAGCATAGGAATAGTATAAATAGGGTTTATAGGTAGTCGATGATCATGATGTGGTGTATTTGAGTCTTATTATATGCTCTGGAGGTTACCCCTCAAGTAGCCAAGCTATTATACTTTCATATTGAGAAAATTTATCTATGCAATATTGTGTTCTTTGGTGTTCTATTGTTGGAGATAATCATAATTAATCAAGTAATTTCATTACACTAGGATTCTTCATGTCATGTTTTCTTTGGGCTCATTCCATACCATGTTCCCAAGCTAGATCCAGTTTATTGTCATGAAAATGTCCAACAAGAAAATTGACAATTTTCAAGCATGACAATGATACCCCTATGCCAAAAATTTCAAGTTTTACCCTTGTGAAGCACCCCAGGTCTACTCATTCAGTCCAATAACATCCTAGATGAAGTTAACTCAGTATCCTAGGTGAATTATGAAATTAAATTCAGTCCCCCTAGGTTATTTTAGGAGTTCTTGAAGAATGCCAATTTTGGGCAATTTTGGGAAGGGCTACCATTGGCCTTCCCAGGACTAGTGCAACCCCCTGGAGCAAAACAAAGGAGAAAAATCCAAAATGGAGGTGAATAAAAGGTCAAATAAAATCATGGAATTTATTTTGGAATATTTGGGAAATATTTGGAGGATTTGGGGTAGATTCATCAAAAACATGGTTCACATACCTAGGCAGTGCACATGGCCAAAAAAGATACTAAACTTCAAGAAGTGATTCTGGAGCTATGGATGGAGTTATAATTAAAACAAGATATCATTGGAAATGAAATTAAAATTTATATAATATAAAGAAATAATATATTTCACAACACTTTGGCACAATATGTTTATATCGTGTGTTTTCCATGATCAACTAGAGAGTTGGATCAAAACTTCTCTTTTCAGGATTAAATGGATGAATTAAAATATTATATCCCCACTGTTAGATTCAAAAGGCCATTTTCAGTCAAATTAATATAAAATTTCACCAAAAAACTCCATCAGAACTCCATATATGACCTTCACAAGTTCACTCTCAAGGTTCGACACTTAGCCAATTTTTCAAGAGGACACATGTCAACTCTAGGAGCTTGGCATATTTTGATGTCCCTTTCATCCCTTTAGAAAAGCAACATTAGGGACATAAAATTTCACCCAGCCATTTTTTAGCCTCCTAGACCCTAATATGACCTCCCACATTGCTAGTTAAGCCCCCGGGAGCTAGTTAGAGCCTTACCTCTCATTGCACGGATGATGGACAAGTCTCATCATAATGAGTCACGATGAGGCATGAAGCAAAATTTATGTCCCATTAATCCCTTTCACCAAAATGGATTAAAGGGACACAAAAATGTTCCCTCCCCTCTCCTCCTTCAATTTGTAAGATATAAATATGACACTTAGTGCATTTTTGCTCATTTTCCCTCACGCCTCCATATGCTACCAAAACTCTGTCAGATTTTATCCAGATTTGAAAGAGAGGTTTTTGCATTCAATAAACTCCATGAAATAATTTTTCATCTAAAAAAATCAAAAAGCATTGAAAATCATAAAAATATGGATTAAAATGGCTAAAAATGAAGAAAAATTAAGATTTTTTGTCGATAACCACAAACTCTTCCAATTGAAAAATATTCATATCTTGAAAAATACAATTCAAATTGAGATGTCATCTTGTGTAGACTTACTAATTTTTAGGAAAATCAATATGCAACAAAAGAGAGTTCGAATGGTGCCACTGAATCATTTATTCCTACAAAAACCCCATTTCGTGCCCTACCTCACATTTGTTAGATTCCACAATAATCGGAAATGGAAACAAGCTAAAAATTTGCACATGGACTCCAAATGAAAAACCTATCGTAACGAAATTGATTTCTTCATGATTAGAAACAAAATCCAAACCTGAAAATTTCAAGATCCATTAATGGCCGCCATGGAAGCTTTTCAGTGCCTAAAACCACTTTGCTAGTGAATATTTTAAAATTTATTTCCAAGTATTCTAATGCGTGAAATCAATTGAAATTTAGAGGATGTAACTCGTGATGATGATCCGAGTCAAAAAAATATGTTTTTCGCAAACCGAGCGCTAGAAATCCATTTTCCAAAAATAGTAAGCTTTCCTACATAGGCTTGCTATCTTTGGTAAGTCTTCATCAATAGTGACTACAATAAAGATAATGTGTACCGAAGGTCACCGAGAATTGAGAATGATTTTTAGAGCAAAAAATAGTGAAAATAACCACTTACTAAAAATAACAAGTTCCCTATAAGGGTGCTTACTAAAAATGATAATCACACCAAGAAGTGGTCGAGGCGAAGGCAGTATCTAAGAAGTGAATGAGGGATTTCATTGCATCAAGATGGCCAGGAAGATAAAAAAATTACCTCTTACTAAAAATAGTAAGTCTCCCATCTGGGAACTTACTATTAATAGTGAGCTACACTCAGAGGGCATCTTTGGCATAATGGAACATAAGGGGGATCATCATTCGGGATCCTCCATGGGAATTTCTCACAGGACATTCGAGATCCATCCTAAGGAACCTGATAGTGTCTTTCGACAATCACTACATGGTTCACGTCACAGTTATATCATACGTAGGGTGGGATTTGTGGTCATAGGTGGAACAATTGATTCAAATTGGCAAGCGTTCATGAGCTAATTTGAAGGAGTTTCTTAGGGTGCAAGGAGTTTGAAGATTCAAAGTTTCACTACATTTGGAGCTTTCCATCAACAAGGATCAATAGACTTCATCAAGAATGACATCTCATCTTCTTCTTCTCTCTCTTCTCTTCCTTCCCCCAACTTTCTCTCTTTTCTCAATGTTCTAATTTTGCATTAGGGTTGCACTTTTTCATATGTCTTAATGTTCCTAATGTAATAAGTCACCTTTATGTTATAAAAGAGAATTAATATTCTCTAGGAAGTTGAAAAGTTTTAACTTGTGCGAGGACATATGAAAAGCCATTGAGGGGTAGATGAAGATTTACCTCTCATTGTATAAATTATAAAGGCCGTCTCTTTTCAAAGGGTTGGTGATTGATTTTGTAAACTACGAGTGTATTGTACTTTTACGTAACAAAGGAGATAGCCATGTTCTTCCATTCCCCCTCACTAGTTTTCCTCCATTCCCACACTCTGTATATAATTTTTTCAAGCAATCAATACAAGAAGGAGTTTCTAGCCTTTTTTGAATGATGGATTTATTAATACTCTGTGCTCATAAATTATAATTTGTCTTTTTTCTATTTGCAGAGTTATTTCTTCTAATAAATGCATGTGTTGAAATTTCTAACTAGTGTGTGCGGGACTCGAATTTCTACTTGCAACATTAGTTCTCATATCTCATTTCTCGCTCCCTTTCTCACTTTATAGAAAAATTCCTCTCTAGCAATAAATTTCTAGATTTTTCATAGGTTCAATGGAGTGTTCATGTTAGATCTGGGTCAAAATCCCACCACATAAATCCACCTTTTTACTCACACATGCATATATGACAGTTGCACCAGTTATGTAGAGGGACTTAGATTCCCAAAGTGTTGGCAAGAAATCCACAAATTTTTCCACCCAACAAATTTTCTTGCCAATAGCGAGTAATGAAGGATTGGAACAATATACATTTCTTGGCAGAGTTAACGATTACACAAATAATGAATGAATCTAATAGAGAGGACAATTTGATGTGTTATTGGCAAGAGATCGTCGGTTGATTTAATCCTTACGTAGAATTTTATTTATGGTCATCGAGAATTGTAAGACCTTAGTCGTGCGGGTGAACTAATGAAGACTATGGTGTTGCAAGACAAACTTATAGGTGGCAAATATCTATAGATAGATGGTATGTGAACTTCCAATATGAATCGCACACACAAATTTGATAGTATTAAACATACATTGCCAAATCACATTACGTCTAAAAATATGCTGAAATAACACTTAGAAACTCATAATTTGGGACAACAGAGAGTGAAACCACTTTGCCCCTCTAAATCTCTTATAACCCATCCCTACTCGATACCAAATATTGAATTTGGTAGAGCTTTGATAATACAAAATAAACACAATAACAACTTAATTATTTCATACGAGATCTTACAAATATATAGGTGAGGTTGTTCCTGAAATTTAGGAAACAACTCACAACAATAAACTATATATGTAGGTTGTTTAAAAAACCTATGTAACAATTCATAAATAATATTAGAGAACTAACAATATATTAACCCACATATAAATATATAATGTGAGAACTATCCAAGGTGTTCATCACGGCTTAATGGTGATGATGTTAGGTGGAAGTGAGTAAGTGGATATGGCTGGTGTGAATGGAGTATGCAATAATAGAGTGGAATCCAAATATGGAGACACACAAGAAGTAGCCTATTGTAATTGATGAATTTTTGCTTGAAGGTCTTGATAAAGGGAGGATAAATCTTGGGTGCCAGCGGAAGGAGCTTGCCATGTATGAGAAACAAGAGGTGGGGTATAGTGATTAGTAGGAGTAGGAATAGAAATGGGAATGGTGGAAATGGGTAGAAGAGTGGAAGCAAATGGTTGAGTAGAAATAGTGGTGGGAATAACAAAAAAAGCATTAAGCTCCATAAGTTTAGTAGCTTCCTCATGAGCAATATATAAAAGCAAGTATAGATCTTGTGGATGGTCAACGATATTATCATTAAGGGATTTAAGATGGTCTTTAGTAAATTCTCCATATGATTGAGACATGGTGATAAGAGGATAAGAAATCTAAATGAAAGGTGGTTTTGAATATCGATTCATCAAAATGATTATGCGAAATATGAAATATTATGCCTAATCTAATGTTATAAAGAGCAAAGAAGTAAGTGTAGCAATAAAGTACGAAATATAGCAAATCAAGATAATAAATAAATGTATAAACCCTAAGTGCAAAGGAAGGATAAAAATACTTAGCTAATTCATAGATTTCTAGAAAATTCACAGAGTTAGAAAAATAGAAAATCCAAATCACTCGCCATCACCTCTGGAGCTCGAAAATTACGAACTAGAGGAGTACGTTGGACTAGGGTTTTGGAGAGGGACAGGGGCACCACTGGGAATATTTTGGGCACCTGGGTTTGTAGAAAATATCATAAAAATTCCTCTAATGTGTCACAAGGTGTTCACCTTTATTTTATTTTAGTTTCTCCAAGGTCATACCAAGATCGTCAAGGTCACTAAAACCTGCGAATTAAGAATTAACTCAAAACCCTCAAATAAACATTAAATCCCAAAAATGAAAGATACACAATGAAGGATTGAACTATCCTTAGTTGTCACAATGGTGAACTTATGACTGAGCAACCGCATTAAAACTCATATCCAATGTAGTTCTCTCTGTGTGTGTGTGTTTGTGTGTGTAAAATTTTTCCCTAGGTTGATCTTGTGTTAGTCCACACTTGGATAGCGAGAAAGTAACAAGATGTAAATAAATTTAGTAAATGTGTTCATGGAATAGAATGAACTTCCCTCCTATGAAGTGTATGCATATGAACCAGCCCTTTTGTCCCTTGTTATGGAGATAGATGTATGTAATGGAGGTCTTAGATTCCTTTATGGATGCAACCTTAGGTGGTAATAGTAGATACGTAGAGCTTGGTACTTTATTATGATCACATAACTTTATATTTATATGATTCCCTTTCTTTAATTTCATAATTAACCCCAAAAATTCCAACTACCAAAATGATAAGATGTTCAAATGATTAGAAAGGACCTAAAAAGTGTGGGTAAAGTACAAAGGGGTCAAGAGCGCCCAAATTGGATGATGACACCTGGCGTGCTGGTGTCTAGGATGATAAGATATGAAGTATAAAAATTGATATTGAGAAAGTAAGGGTGGAAGACTGAAATTAACAATAGAAATCAAAGAGAGGTGGCCAAAGACATGGCTTAAGTAATACTTTTCTTACTTAGGAATCATATGAATAGTAGTATGTAATCATGACTAGATAAGTACCCAAAGTGTGTGATTTTATGTCTATAGACTGATGCTATGCTGAAATGGATGCCTTGTAGGAAGGAAGAGGGAATGTTCTTTGTAGAAACCAAGGAACACACAAAAAAAGTGACTGAAAACAAGTGTTAGTGCAAACAAGATAAACACGCATATAGAAGACAAGATGTAATCTAAAAAGAAATAAGATGATGTAGAATGTGAAAAGTGGGTTGTAAACATGGGACATCACTCACGATGTTAGGAGAAATTGAGGTCCAAGTGGCTAAAATCATACAATAAATTAGAGAACAAACAAGACGTAGGAAAATCCCACAAACAATGACATGTAATAGTAATCAATTAAAAATAGTAAAGCGAGATATCAAACAACCATGGTAGTAAAGAGTTCTGTAAGAAAATTTATACACATGAAGCACTCGTTAACATGTCAAAAAGATAAAAATTATGTCGAATGTGTATGATCCAATATATTTTAGTGTGTTAGTATGAGTAGCAAGTAGTATAAATCTAAACAATAACACCTAAAGTATGTACGAAAGTGGATGCCCCCAGAGCGCTTGTTGCAGACTGGTAAGAGGTACAGTTCCAAGCATCAATGTTACATGTAATGATCTATGTAAAGTATGTGATCACAACTAGAAGGAAATTGAACACACATGTGTGTAAATAAAATGACATACAATGTATCCAACTAACATAGTAAGTAACGTGCAACATGTGAGTATAAGTAAGCAAGAACAATGTGCAACCAAGATATGCAATATGTTGTGGATGAGTGACATGGAATGGAATGCAATGTGAATGTGATAGGAGTTGTGTACCCCACAGGATAATATGAATGAGTATATATGTGATGAAGTTCATTTATAAAAGACCCCTTAGCGATCAAGTATGAACCGTGGAACTAGAGTGCATCATCGGAAATAGTTTGAATTATGCGCTAGAAATATGTGATCAAAAATTGCAAAGAATAAAGAGTGAGTGATTTTAGTGAGGTTCATTTCAGATTTGGACCCTCGGTATTTGATTATGAACCATGGAACTAGAGTTTGTCATAGGGATGTGTGTTGTCATGAATATGTGTTAAGAAGATGCGTCGCTGAATGCACCAAGTGTGAAATGTTTCGTGTGTATGATGTGAGGTTCATGGATGTAGTAAGTTTGAATTGTAGAACAATATTTCCTCATAGGGTAATGACAATATAGTTGTATCAAGATGTGTGATACGCATGTCTAAGACTAGATGTGAAGTAATAAGTGAAATAGTAAAAGTGCGAGACATGTGACAATGTTAGAAGGGAGGGGAAGAATGAGCATGTTGTCCCCCATGTGTGCCAATGATGGAGATATATGTGGTGATGCAAGAGATACCATGCCATTTCGGGAGAGTGTCATATATTTCATGATAAGAGAGAGGGCCAACACAATGGTAGGCAAAAGAAACGATAGGACTATGCCATGGTGGTAGAGTTTGAAATGTGTCTTAACCATCAATATAAGGAGTATTTTTTTGACAAAAGAAATTGGTTAGAGCGTATGTGAGAATAATGAAACTACAAAAGTATTAATAGGAAAAGAGGGTGGACTAATTTTGGGAGGTGGTTTCCTAGTTTGACTTGGTAATTTCATAGATGACTTGAGTAGAGGTAAAGTTAGAATTATTTTTAGAGGGATGCACTTAGGATGTTCTTTACTTCTATTAGTAATGATGGTATGTTGCTCATTAGAAATAGATGAATCAAATTTTGGAGCACGTTGAGATGTAACTATTAGAGATGAACATGTAGCAGAATTTTGTGTAGCGAATGAGATGAGACCATAATGCTTAAGGTGGTCAATTTTTCATTTAAGAGCATAGAAATCATTGTCATTATGTCCATTAATTTGATGATAATTGCAATATGGATGACCTTGATATTTTGCAAGCCGATAAGGAGGATAGCAATGAGTAGATGAAAATTTGATCAATTGATGAGTGAGGAGTTGTGGAATAATATATTATTTCTTAGCATTGAGATAAAACTTGAGAGGCATGGGGAGTGACAAGACTTGAGGTTCATTGATATGAGCACATGTAGAAGACATAGAATGAGGATGAGAATAAGAACTAAAAAATCCTGAGAAGCATCCTTAAGATGTTGAATTTCATATTTAAGAGATGTGATTGTGGATTCCATATCCTAAAATTTATCTTGAAATAAATAATGTAAATCTTGAATTTATTTGCAAATAGATTTATTGGAATTAGAACTAATATATTTATTAGAGAGACGGTTGAAGATGGCACTGACTTGTGAAGGTGGCATGTTGATAGGGAGATACATATTGTCTAGGGTTTTGTGGAGAGCATATTTACAAGATGGGTGCATTTGAAGCAATTGAAGCAAGGAGACTTGAGAGACCTTATGAGCCATGAGAGAAGAAAAATTAGGATCCAAGAGTATTCAAAAAGATTGGTTCACTAAATGATTTAACAAATATTTAAATTATAAATGGTAAAACTTAATTAAGTTAAAACACATATATAGATGTGCAATAAACTAAAAATTTGACACAAGTAAGTAATATACTAAATTTGAAACCCTCGGTGTAAGAGAGAGTCTAAGATAGTTTATTTGTAATTTTTGAAGGTCAAAATAGGCAAGAAGTTGTGTAATAATGTAGACACCTATAATTATGCCTAAGCAATTTAAATACTTAAATTGCACTAATTATCTCCTTTCCTACAAATTGATGACATATTGTCAATAGTGCTCATCTTCTCTTCCATTGTCGTTAATTGATTACATTAAGCTAATTAATTAAGTCACTTATCCAACACATACCCTAATTAATGACCTTTCGTTAATTGACACCTTCTATCTAGTCTAATTAATTATTATTAATTAATTAGCCTCCCTTCTCATTAAATCAATAAATCTCTATTTAATTGGTTTAATTCCTTCCTAATGGTCTAAATCACACTAATATCCATCTAAAATCTTATAAAAGCTTGCACATGTATTTAATTAATCACCTTGATTAATTAATACACCCCCTTTATCCACATGAGCCACTTGAGGACAAACTAAACCCTCCTAAAGCTAACTCAACCTCATCTAAACCCCCCTTATCCATAACTAACTCTACATCTCCTTTATCCCACATTCATGAGGATGTGTTGAATCCTTTATCCTTTGGGCTATATAAAGATCCCTCCTCCTACTTCTACACCTACACCTAATTCCCTTGAGAAAGCAAAGGAAAGCACATAGTCTTGCACTAAAAGCCTTTTGCCATTCTCAAGCCCCTCCATCATCCATCTTGAAGAGCTAGGCCTCACACCCAAGCATCCATGAAGGATCAAAGCAAGCAATATTGTTGATTGCCATTGGACTACATAGGTCCACTTGATTTAATTAGGCAATTAGAAGAATAGAGTTCTTGATTTGCATTATGCTTGATTTCATTATTTCAAAGTTATGATGCTAATGTAGGCCTTGTTCATTTCTTCATCTTGATGGTACTTTCTTCTTGTTTCTAGCTAGGTTAGGGAACTATTTTAGGTGGTAGTTTCTTGCTTTCAATCTAACCTAGGAAAATAATAAGTGTACACATTTGGCACGCCCGGTGGGACCCTTAGTCCCATGGCATTTTAGTTTAAGTTTCATTGTTTTGGCTAACTTTTTGATATGCACATGTAGTAATTAATGTCCATTTTTGGAATTTTTCTCATTTGATATGTGTAACTTCATGTTCATAGCCTTAATTTTAATGGGTTATTGCCATTCTTAAACTAACTTGTCAAAATTTAGAGATATTGTGAAGTTTTCTTTGTTTTTGTATACTCATTGTTTGCGGAGTGCAGCGCAAGCACAATTTTTGGGCATGCAAGCATGATTTTGGGGCATAGACATGATTTTTGAGGTGCACACATCTCTCTGGTGGTGCAAGCGCACTTTGTTAAAACATGTCACTCTATTTTCCGACCCTGCGCATGCGCACTAACCCTAGCGCACACACACTAACCAACGCATACACTAACCCAGGTGCACATGTTGTTTCATATTGTACCTTCACTACATACTAAAACCTATCAGATCAGGCACACATGCCCTAACTAGGGTGCACATGTGGTTTTAGTGGCATAGGTATATTTTTCTGGTAATGCGGTTATTCTGTCTATTTTTCTCAGAGTAGCGCATATGTTGTTTTGTGGCACACACACCTCTCTGGTGGCATAGGCATTTAATAGATCTAAAAATTCCACAGAGTGGTGCAGGTACTATTTTAGTGGTGCAGGCATGGTTTTTGGGGCACACACATCTCTCGGGTGCATAGATACACTTGTGTGCCAAAAAAAAACCTTTGGTGGCGCATACGCCCTAACCCACGTGCAGGCACTAAAAAGGGGCACAGGCATCCTTTTGACATTTTTGAATTAAAGTGTTGATGTGCTAACATTCTTGCAGGTTTATCTAATCATATATTTGTCTTTGCAGGCTATTTTTACATGTTTGTATTTGATTAGGTGATATTTTGCATTGTTTACTTATAGGAATATGGATCACGTATGCTCTTCCCTCACGTCCCTTGGGGTGATCTTGGGAATCAAAAATGATTCTTAAGTATTTTTTAAATGCTTTGAGATTGCTAAGAGTATTTGAGTTAGAATTGGTTAATTTGGCATTGTTGAATTAAAGTGTTGTTCCATTTGGTTATCTTTTGGGATTTGTGAGGACATCACGTATGCTCTTCTCTTGCATCCTTGGATGATCTAGGAGAATTAGAAATGGTGCCTTCTCTTTTGATGGAAAACTACTAATCATCATCATATAGGACCAAAACACTTGTCAAAGAATGAAGGAATCAAAACAAAAGTCAGAAAACTACTAATACAGTTGTTATACAGTTGTCAAATGGTGTTCGAGCAAACCACATCTAATTAAAAAGATAAAACGAACAACATATTCAAAACATTGATTGTAGGTTTCAGAAAAGGGTATGTCCCTCTCTCACTCAACTGGAACATAACCCCTTTGGCATAACACCTTAAGCTACAACAATGGGGGTGGTTCCAGGAACCCCAAAGTAGTCCACACAAGAGGGAACCTTGTGGATGAAACGGGAAGTGCTCTGCACTACCTATCTGACTAGTAAATCCTTTGTGAGATAGAGTTACAAGTTGTCCCTACATGACCCTTTTAAGTACACATTTGGATGCATTTATTGCCCACTATGCTTGAAGGGGGAAAAGTCAGATACTCCCAAGAGTCATTGGACTTTTTGGGTAAATCATCCCACTCGTGGATAATCTTTGTAGCACCTAGGATGAGAGAACCACCTAAGAAGATATACTTTGGCCAGGATCCCACTTTGACCATTCTAAAATAGTGTTGAGTTGTGAACCATATTTTCATTGAAACGTGTGACGCATTACTTTCACCTAGTTTTTACTTGCCTTAGGGTGAGGTGAAACTCTGCCAAGTAAGGCCAACATTTTTCATCTTTTTTTGATTTGCTTCCTTCACATTCTTTTGACACTTTGTTGATCAAAAGAAGGGTGACTACCTTTGTGTTACCAATTGACTATTTCTCTCACTTTTATGTCCGTTTACGCCCATCCATGTTTGCGGCTGGGTTAGTTAAACATCTAAAGTGTGCGGAGGCATATTCACGTCATTGGTAGCCATTGTGATCTTGATACCCATGTCAAGATCATCATTGTAGTTAGGCATGGTTCATCACCACGGACTTCCTTAGAAGAGTTAGCTTGTTTGTATCGTATCACTACAATTTTGATATTTACGTCTTGTTTCTTGTAAACTCGACATAAATACCTATATTGTAAGGTTACGACACACATTTTTAACTATTCCTAGCTATACTTTGAGCTTTTTAGTTCGGTTCTATTATTACCTCGATTTCAAAGAGTGCTAGGTATTACCATTTGTGCGTGTTATATCAATAACACCTTGATATCAATACTTCACTTTCTCGCAAAGTGGGTTAACATATCTTGGTGATATTGTTGTGTCATTCACAAATTGTAATTGGCACTTTTTGAGATATAGGTCTTAATCGAGTTTGAGCTCGCTCATCATATATCTTGATTGGGAGGTCGCATTGACTTCTTGTATTTACTTACATTTTGTTCATTCCTTGAACTTGGCATAAGTGAAAACATCTTGTTAATCATCTTGTGATGCAAACTACTCTTTGAAACGTAGTCTAGGAGGTACTTCATTTGATCTAGTTTAATACCAAATGCTTGTGTCATTGGTGATTTATCACTCTATCACATTGGTATTCTCACATTGTTGACTTATTCATACTCTTAACAAATACATTTTGCATTTCACTTAGGGGTGATCACTAAGCTTTGAACACATTTACAACTTACCCTAGTGAAACTATCACAAAAACATGGCTCCTAAAACACATCTAGGGTTAAAGAAATAGACATACGAGGAACAACAAGCGCAAGCTTGGGAAACCTCTAATAGACAAGGGTCAAACCCCTTCATTGGACATGACCTAGGACCACTTTTTTTTCTGTAGAAAAGGAAACAAAAGAGATGGTCAATCCATAGTGGAAATGAATTAGAATCACCACATGCAGACTTTGATTTTGACCCCACTCTACTAGATAAATTTCTTCTTAGAAACAAAGATAGAGTGTTGGCATGGGTCATGGAATTAGGGGCCAAATTTCCCATTGAGAATGAACCAATACTACCTGTAAATGACACTACTGAGGAAGAACATCCCCTTATCAATATGGAAGATATTTTAACACACGGACATGCTTCCACTTCTTACGTAGAAAATGATAAAGTGGTAGGGCATAGAATTCCCTTTATCAAAGTGCCACGAAGAAACAAGATAGAACATGAGATAGGAGAAGAACCTCCACAATATGAAGAGGA
Organism: Taxus wallichiana var. yunnanensis; assembly: GCA_018340775.1. Classification (NCBI taxonomy): domain Eukaryota; kingdom Viridiplantae; phylum Streptophyta; class Pinopsida; order Cupressales; family Taxaceae; genus Taxus; species Taxus wallichiana. Next base: position 129,159,061 of record CM031237.1, read on the forward strand.
GGAACCTTTAGAAGAAGAAACAACAAACCAAGCCACAATCCAACAAAAATCAGTAACCTAAGCCGAAAACTAGCTTTGCTTACTTCCCATGTATAGAAAGATGCAAACAAGAACATTCAAAATTTGAGGCCTAAGGTTAAGATCAATGAACTCCATCGGGAAAACCAAGGAGAAGAAGACACAGGGTATCATCATGTTTACATCCCTGCTTCTCCCACTAAAGAACAATTTCTCACATAAGAAGTGCAATCCATGAAAGTGACACTTGCAGCTTACAAGAGAGCAATATAGGGAGCATCAAGAAATATCAATACGAAGAATTATGCCCCTATCCTTTTGACAAAACAATGACCCTTCAACCCTTTCCAAAGAAATTTGATATGCCAAAATTTGAAAAATACAAAGGAAAAGGAGACCCAAGGGATCATGTTAAATATTTTACATGGCATGTCAAGAGGTGTCTTATAGTGATAATTACCTCATCATACTTTTTCCCAAGAGTCTCGGAGGTCAAGCATTGGAGTGGTTTACACGCTTACCACGAGGATCAATTTTCACCTGGCCAGAATTGGCAGAAAGATTCATGCATCACTTCTCATATAACATAGAGAGTGATGTCACCATGGCAGACTTGTGTGGCACCAAGCAACACCCAAATGAGACCTTCACTAGCTTCCTCCAATGATGGAGAGGGATAGCTAGTCGCTTCCCTTGTGCTTTCCCTGAAAAGTAAGCTGGTTAGTATTTTCATTCCCAATCTCAACCCGGATATAGCTTTCCACCTCCAAATGCATTGTGTTCATACTTTTGAGGAGGTTATCAAGAAAGGGATTTAGATAGAAAAGGCTCTCATTGCCAAAGGCACCCTCAAAAACCAATCTAAAGACAACCAAAGTGTCAAACCCGATGGAAAAGCTGAAAATCTTTAACAAAAACAAAAATGTGGTGGGAGATGGAATCATTGATTCCAAACATGTTCAAATGGTCCAAACTGGTCAACCTTTTAAACTAACCAAGGGCCCAATTCAACCACCACCAAAGTGAAGAACATTCACCTCTCTCAATGAACTATTGTCAGTCATACTAAAATAGTTGGATGTGGCCCACATGATGACCTATCCTACAACACAACCATTTGAAAAACACTCCTAAACCTTCATGGTATAAGGAGCATGAATATTATGAAATGCATCACGTTAAAGGACATAAGATAGACAAATGTTTGTGGCTTCACCATTATATTCAAGACCTCATTGAAAACAAGGGGAGATAGAGGTGGATAACCCTGGAAAAACACAAACACCTAATGAGAAAATGGGGATTTATAAAGAACCATTCCCCAAGCATGATAAGTTGGAAAAGAAAAGCGGATCGGGAGAGTCATCCCAAACCTATAAAGTCATGAATTACTTATATACCAAAAGAGATAACAATCATTATGATTCACTTATCAGATGTATTCACTCTCCTACTGACCATGTCAATACTATCCAAATCAAGGGAAAGGATTGTGCTTTGCGGTAACAAGGCATGCCCACCTCGTGATTCCGAAACCTCTCCGTTGACCCCACAAACTGGTAAATATAACCTTTTAGAACAACTTGAGAAGACATCTGCTAAGATTTCATCTTAGATCTTCTCAAGATATCTAATGTGCATAAGGACATTTTGTATCAAACTCTTCAGGGGTCGGGAGTGCCTTTAGAAGTCGATCCTACACACCTTCAAGCCACATTGGCAAACATCACGCAAGTGAGCATCTCACTTTCAACCATAGGGAAATCCCTACTAAGAATCCTACACATAATCTTCCCTTATACATTGAGGTAGTTGTCACCCATAGGAAAATCAAATGGGTGCTTGTGGATAATGGATCTGGGTTGAACATCTACACGCTTAAGTTGGTCAAACAATTGGGACATACAGAGGAAGATCTTGAGTCCCATATCATCACTATCACCACATATGACAACATGGAAAGGGAATCAACAGGCACCATCACACTACCTATGGAAGTGGGCCCCACTTGTCATCAGACAAAGTTTCATGTCCTAGACTTGGAACTTCCATATAACATGCTTCTAGGCTGACCATGGATTCATGCCATGCAGGCCGTGCCATCAACATTTCATCAATGCATCAAGTTGAAGCATGAGGGACATACGGTTACGATACTAGGAGATTCAGCCCTTTTCTCATTGTAGAGCTCTCAATAGCTTTGCACAAAGGGTACATATGCATGTCCCTCCATAGATATAGTTGTCCCTCTTCAGTCTGAGGCCATGGAATCCTAGGTGGATTCAGATTCTCTTAGTTCTTGCACTCATGGGGCATCTACTTCAACATCTCCATTTGATTCATGGGAGATGAAAATTCTAGAATATGGTTATGGGGAGTATAATGTACAACAAGTGCTCTTGGTTTCTGACCTCTCACTGTCACCCAAGACTAGAGGTTGACCCAACTACCACTTCAGAGACCTAGAGAGGAACACACTATTGGGTCATTCCTACCTGGAGGCTTGTTAGCTGAGGAGAAATTGCTTGATCCACCTACTACTTGGGTCCCTGAGGACACTTAGCCATCTTGTTATCAAACCCCGGAATATGAAAAATCTAGTAAAATGATGTACTCCATGGGCTACAAAGGCCTAGGATGTGGGAGGAACGAAACAAGGACAAAGAGAACTAGTCCCTCTTCCACATTTCAAAACAAAAAGATATGGCATTGGGATTCACCCTTATGGAGCACACCCCAACAATCAACATGTGACTTGTTCGAGCATGAGGATAGCTCACGACTATCTAGACAGGTGATCTGATTCCCATTGTAGCCAATATGAGGATCTGGCCTCCACGAACCTTTTCATGAACAACAACGTTGTCCTAACCATAACCCCCATTGAACCAACCCTTGACCTTGTATACCCTTCCCTTGTTGAATGGGACCAACAACGTCACGTGCCACTAGATTTATTCGAGAATGATGAGGCTATTGCAGATTTCATGGGCATAAGGGATACAATTCCCATTAGAGATCACAAGAAAGGTTTCTTTATCGACTTAGATACATGCGCTACTTTGGTGAGAGGTGAACTTCATGGTTAACAAAATTTAAAGAAAAGCGAGGGCAAAAGTTCTAAAGAAAATGAGGGAAAAAATCAAAGTCCAAGTCACACAGTGAAAACCTCTTTGAGGCACTGGCTGACAAACAAATAAGAAAATCAAAGGACAAACAAAGTGACCACGCCAGGATGAAAATCTCATGGAGACATCCTTGGATGAAGATCTCAACCTTCCTCCTGATCCTACGCATATGGAGGATTTATCAAAATTGTTAGTCAAAGAAACCATTGATGTCAATATTGGTACCAAAAGAGGATCCCAAGATAGTAAAATTGGGAGCATCACTCTCGGCTAGAGAGAAAAGATGTTCACTATGTTGCTTTGTAAGAGTTTATTGATGTGTTTGCATGGTCTTACAAAGACATGCCCGACTTAGATCCAAATTGGTCGTGCACAACCTAGTTGTGCACGCAGATGCTAAGCCTATCAAATAAAAGCTCTGAAAGATGCACCCAAGAGTGGCCCTGTTGGTTAAAGAAGAGTTGGAAAGATTTCTTGCAAAGCAAGATTCATCAGACCAATTGATTATTCTAAATGGATATCGAACATTGTTCCTATCCAGAAGAAACCTATCGGTATCCAAATCTACACAGATTTTAGGGACATCAATAAAGGCTTTCCCTAAAGATGATTTTCCACTTGCCCAACATTGATATGATTGTTGACTCAATGGCGGGTATGAAATGCTATCACTCATGGATGGATTTTGGGTTATAATCAAATTAAGATTGCTGAAGAGGACCAACACAAAAACAACTTTTACAACTCCTTGGGGCACCTTCTACTATCAGGTGATGCCATTTGGCCTTAAGAATGCAGGAGCAACCTATCAGTGGGCCATGATAGTGATTTTTCATGATATGATTCATGACATCATGGAAGACTACATAGATGACATCCTGGGAAAGTCCAAAACAAGAGAGGATCATCCTATCATTTTACGGCGTATCTTTGAACACCTGCATGAATACAAAGTCAGGATGAATCCAAAGAAGTGTGTCTTTGGTGTGCTATCCAGGAAACTATTGGGTTTCATTGTGTCAAGATGAGGTATTGAGGTAGACCTACTAAAGTGTCTACTATCACTAAAATGCCTCCACCTGAGAATATCAAGCAACTATGCAGCTTATAGGGGAAAATTCAAGCCATTCGTCACTTTATCTCCCAACTTACAGATAAATGTCACTCATTCACCCATTTTCTTAAAAAGGATGTCACTTTCATCTGGGACCCAAGCAACAAGCAAGCCTTTGCTTTGCTTAAATAGTACTTGGCTAATCCACCTATCCTCATGCCTCCCACTCCAGAGAACCACTTTTGCTCTATATTTCGCTACACAATTTTCCATTGGTGTGTTGCTCACCCAATACGACCTTAGCCATAAGGAGAAAGTAGTGTACTATCTGAGTCACACCCTCATCACCTATGAACTTAATTATCCTCAGATTGAAAAGGCTTGCTTGGCCATTGTTTTTACCTTTCAAAAACTTCACCATTACCTGCTTGAATACTAAGACCAAGCTCATATCTAAGGTCAACCCACTCAAGTATTTGTTGTCCAAACCCACCCTCATGGGTAGAATGGCTAATTGGATCATTCTACTTAGTGAGTTTGACATAGAATTTTCCATCAAAAATCAGTTAAAGGACAAGTACTTGCAGACCAGCTAGCGGAAGCACCCTTGCAAAGCATGGAACCTTTGAGTCTAGATCTGCTAGGATGCCTCCTTGCTCTACATTGAAGAATCTGTCATGTGGTAGATACATTTTGATGGATCATTTACGTTTCATGGTTTAGGTGCAGGAGTAGTCCTTATTACTCCTTCGGGTGATCCTATACCACAGGATTTTTACCTGGCCTTCCCTTGCACAAACAACATTGTAGAATATGAAGCACTCATTGCAGGAATGAAGCTAGCCATCAAGTGGAATGTTCATCATGTTAAGGTTGTAGGTGATTCATAGTTAATCATTAAGTAGGTTAATGATGAATATAAGGTTAAGGATGACAAGCTCATACCTTACAAAAAGTTAGTGGAAACTCTAAAGGAGTATTTTGTGCATATTACTTTTGAACAAATCCCAAGAGCATAGAACAGATCAGTGGATGCCATGGAAATGGTGGGGTCTATGCTTCGTATTCCACTAGGGAATAATGATATGCCATTTTTCATAGAAAATCTATGTCAGCCCACGTATGACATGTCAAAATCTTTCCTGGCTTGTGAGGTTGTTGGTCCCCATTCCCATGGTACAAACCCATTTTCACCTATCTTAAGGACAACACATTCCCTCCCAATATCTCCCTTTGAAAAGCAAAGCTTGATTCACCAGATAGCTTGTTACACCCTTTTAGGAGGTACACTTTATCATCATGGCTATGATGGGAATCTATTACGTTGTCTGGATGTGACGGAGTCAATCCAAGCAATCAAGGAAGTGCATGAAGGGGTATGCGGAGCACATACAAATGGTCTTAGCTAAGAAACTATTGAGAGTAGGTTATTATTGGCCTACCATGGAAACTGATTGTTGCAATTATGTTAAAAATGTGTGCTTTGCCAAAAGTATGGAAATTTCATCCATGCTCCATCACAACCATTACAACCAATCACTACCCCATGGCCATTCTCCAAGTGGGGACTCGATCTAATAGGAAAACTTACTCCTACCTCATCTGATGGTCATACACATATCATCACATCCACATAATATTTTACAAAGTGGGTGGAGGCTTTCCCTTTAACCTATGTCACAGGAGCACAGATTTCTAAATTCATCATGAATCACATTATTTGCCGATATGGTATTCCCATAGCCATTATTACAGATAATGGGAATTCATTTAAGAAAAAAAATGTGAAAGGTCTTTGCCAACGATTCCAAATCAGATTAAAATGGTCCATGCCATATTACCCTCAGGGTAATGGACAAGCTGAGGCAACAAACAAGACTTTGGTAAGGATAATGGAGAAGATGGTTAGCAAAACAGTGAAACTAGCACCTACAAATCCATCCAGCCCTTTGGGCTTACCGAACATCCATTCGCACTCCCTACGGGTGTGACACCATATTCCTTAGTGTTTGGGATAGAATCTATCATCCCCTTAGAAATCAAACTTCCGTCCCTAAGAATCTCTCTTCGAGACTATCTGGATAAGGATGAAGATTATCGAGTGGCAAGACTGGCTGAGTTAGATCTATTGGATGAGAGGCGCATTCACGCTCTTAATCACCTGAAAGTATATCAACACAGAGTCTCCCAAAACTACAACAAGTGAATCATCCCTCATCAGTTTAAGGTTGGTGATTTAGTCATGAAGGAGAACCATTTAACACTAGAGCGAGAGCGAGAAAATAAAGGGAAGTTCGAACCACATTGGTTAGGACCCTATGTCATAGTTTTCCAAATACGGCACTGGGGTGTACAAACTGGCTCACCCCAATGGTGATGAGCTCCGAGCCCATGAATGCCATGCATCTTAAGTGGTTTATGCTTAAACATGGCATGAGGAGGTTGCAAAAATCAAAAAATACAAAAATAAATAAAAATTAAAAAATTCAAAAAATCAGAAAAAAAAAAGAGAAGACATGTCATCCACTAGTGAAAACCATACAATTGTGGCACTTTGGACAAGTCCTTGGGTGAAAACTAGTTTTTGGTGCCTCGGGAGGATTTTTTGTTCACAAGCATTCTATGTTAGGAGGGTAGTTGTCTTTGGCCTAGACCTAGTTCTACCTTCAAGATTCCTTGTGCACACCATCCTGTCCAGCCTTGATCTAGCTTTGCCTTCTTCTATTCATCTGTGAGGGGTGTGGTCTTTCGTTATTTCCCATCTTACACTTGGGGAACTCAACAACTTCACCTTCTTGTTCATAAATGTGTGGCTTCTACCCTTGTATATTCCCCATCTAATGTTGGGGGCATCCACGCTTTCTTGGTTACCTACACATAGCTTTGGAAAACCGTTAGAAAACACAAAAACAATAGAAAATTGTTTCACAAAATCAAAAACAATAGAAAATTGTTTCACAAAATCAAAAACAATAGAAATTGTTTCAAAAAACCTAAACAATAGAAAATTATTTCAAAAAAAACACAAAAACAATAGAAAATTGTTTCAAAACACACAAAAAAACAATAAAAAATTGTTTCAAAAACACACAAAAACAATAGAAAATTGTTTCAAAATACAAAAACAATTGAAAATTGTTTGACAACACAAAAACAATAGAAAATTGTTTGAAAACCTAAACAATAGAAAATTATTTCAAAACCTAAACAATAGAAAATTGTTTTGAAAAAAAACCTAAACAATAGAAAATTGTTTTGAAAAGACCTAAACAATAGAAAAATAGTCCATGAAAACATATCTTACAAAAACATTTACTGGCATTGTCTTGTTTCTTTCTTTGCTTGTTGCTTGTATAGTGTTTTGCATTCTTGCTTTTTGGGTTGTTTGTTGCTTAGGCGTACTTTGTTAGGATTCATATTTTCTTGCTTAGATTAGATTTATTCTTGCTTGTGCATATTGCAGTAAGTTTTTGCATACTGGTTGATCTTAGGAGATCATGATGTCATGTGTTAATTCATTATGTTCTTTCTTGGCATTTGATTTTGTTTAATAGAGCATGGTGAATCATGGTATATTGCATTAATTCTTGGTGTTCTTTGTTAGCATTTGGTTGTGTTTCTTGCATGTACTTTGTTTTGTTATCATTCACATCACATTACCATCATTATCATCACATCTAACATCATCTATACATCATATATAAACAAAAATGCTAAGTTTTACATCATGCATGTATGCTAAGCTAATCATCACATATCATATCATCGGTGGGGGTAAGAGGGGTTTCACATAATCAAAAAGGGGCATGTATCCGAAAATAATCAAGCCTTCATCATAAGGCATCATAAAAAATACATGTATAACATAATTATACATAAAAATTGGCCTTCATAAGAGGCATACATACAAAAGAATATGTTCAATAAATATGTGGCTCTCAACCACAACTCTCACCCTTCAGGGATCCCAGGACTGTCCTCTAGATGATGAAACACTATAGGATGGGAGGCCACCGGTCTCACCACTACTCAGTACAGGCATTCTAAGTGATCTGGTTAAATTGCCGGATCTCCATAATCAAGAGCACGATACACTTGACCACGATAGATATGGTAATGCCACTCGATGCTCCTGTGGCACCACTCTATAATATGAAGTCCTATAAAAGAGGGCCTCACCACCAAGTCCATGGAATCACATATCAAGTCCACATCCACTGGAGGCAAGTGCTACCTAAAGGAAGTATCTCATCTCACTCACCTATCACCTAGCCCACATTCACCTCGGCTGTCTATCAAATAAGCCTCTATCTCTCTCTGTGGTCATCACAAATAGCTTGGTGGGCCTATATCAAAAATGCTAATAAGGCATGTGATCATGCATACACATGATCTCTCGTGCATAAACCATGTGCACCTTGTGGGACATGAAGGAGGCTCAACATCTGATGCCCCCTATGCTGTTGTGTCTCTTGATATAGCTCGATGCTACCCATGCCATGCACCTTTGTCATCTCTGGGCTAGCCTAGGCCCAATCCTAATCCCTCTCTGGCAAATTAAATACACAATGTGAACTCGGGCCTCATCATGCTCTATATGTGCATCACACCCAACCTTGTCTCTCTCTTTGACGCATCTCTCTTGGCTATGAGCTTATGTACATGTACTGCTTTGTGGTTTCTGCCACCACTAGGCTTGGAGGCTATGTGTGCCTCAAGGGCTGGTCCTAAGGTACTTAAGAATATTTTCCTTACTCAAAACCCTACCTCTGGGTGGTAGCATGGCTTTGTCTAGGCCTGCGGCCTCGGTCCCTATGCACTGGGGCACCTTTCCATCATGTGGGATACCATCAAATGGATCCTCTGGGTCTAGCCCCAGTGCCACTACTCTCTACATGGTGCTCTGCCCCATGCCATACCTCTACGGGTAGGTGAATACCTACTACCCAAGCTGCCTCTAGAATAGTGAGACGTCGGGGTAATACTGTCATAGCATACCATGCTGCATAATCAGCTGTAGTCTTGGGTCTATCACCTTTCCATAATAAGTCCCATGCCTGGGGACCACCTATGTGAAATTATCCCTAGCTTGAGCCACTAATATATGAGGCCCCATGGTCTACCTCTTCGGCGTCCCTACGTGCATTATAGATATCTAGGTTGGGGACCCCCTGTACTCACCAAGCTTCTACTTGACACACTGTCTACATGATACTGACTCCATGATATAGTTTGCGCGTGATCAGGATATTCCATAAATGCATACTCACGTATCCTCTGACATAACAGTTGCCCGATAAGAAAGTGCTCCACCAAGCACACGCTGAGCTCTGTGGCATCCTCTAGCCACTAGAAGTGCCTATGGATGCCAAATGACGTCTATCGCTACTAACTCATCAAACTCCTGCCTATATCTGAATAGGCTACCAAGGTGACCACGGACATCTCCCAACTACTATCCAAGCCATGTATGATGGCTCCTTGGGATCTCGGACTCAGAATGGGCCCATAGGGTGCACGATAGCTATATGATCCCATGACCATATCTGTAACAATGATGCCAGCCCCACGGTCTTCTGACCATGGTATGTAATAAGGTGTATATCCCAGTATAAGTGGGCCAGTATACACTACCCCCAACAATATCTCTCACCATTGTAAATGCCATGAACCAATGGTAGTAATCCTCTCTTGGGAACAAAGTCCCTGTCTTATCAGTGAGTAGAACCCACTATAAGTGCCATGATATAGAGAGGTCCCGATGCAATGTCGGGTCGAGATGCACTCGTGTAAAGCTATAGTCATCTCATCATGCAAGATGTTGTCTACACCAAATAGAGCACTACACGCTGCTCTAATCAGCCCATCTAAGCTATACTCGATCAATGTACCCATCATGGGCACGTATAAAATCTACCAAACATCCTCATAGTCACTATCATCTCCCTTATGGGCAGTCTGAAACACTGACTCTTACTATGCCATCTTAGCTAGCGTAGTTAGGAGGTCGTGATCTAGTACAATAGATGGCATCTGAGCCATGGGGCCTAGTCCCACTTGCCTCAAGTAATATCACCATAGCTCGGCAGTCACACCAATGCATACTTTGCCCTCTAACTCGGCAATCCGGGAGTGATGCTCCCGCATCTATAAAACTGGTAGTCGTCTCTACAAAATAACACGCCACTCATTAGTTTCTAGCATTTCCTCTAAAAATCTATCTCATCTTTTAGGGTTAACCCAAAAATCCTAAAAATTCTTCTAAGTGTCACATTTTTGGACACTTTCCTATCTTTTCCTACCTATCTAGGGCACTGCACCCTTTTTGGCATGTGTGCCATGTTTTCTAACAGCACCTTCCGCACATGTTTTACTAGCATGCACTCGCCCTCTTTGAGGCTGCATGCCCTTTTTTAGCATGTGCGCCACCAAATTGATGCGCGTGCACATGTGACCATGCACTTTTTCATGTGTGCGCTTGCCTCTCCATGCCTACACCACACTTTTTACATGTGTGCCCCCCATTCCGTGTGTGTGCACATGTGCACATGTGTGTGTGTGTGCGCGTGCATGTATGTGTGTGATTTTTGACCATGCACGTATGTACACACATCGACTTGGCTTAGCTTGCACTTGCCCCTCAAAATGATGCACTGCACCCCCAAAATAGTGCATGTGCCTATCACCTACTGCTTATGTAGCGGTGTGCCTACACATTTTTCTACTCCTAAAGACCTAATTTAAGGCATTAATGACACAAATTTATGAGCAGGGTTGTGATACTCACAAATGGGCCGTCGTCACGTGCCTCGGGTACCCCAGGAACATCGCATCCTGCGCCTCAAATAGGTCGTGCGATCACCATAGTTCTCCTAGGTGTCAAAGCCTCATAGTAAAATTTTCTCAAACTGATTAGTTAAAATGAATTGGTCATGATGTTTTTACCCCCTTGGGGTATATTAACCTATTTTCACCGTTTGGAAAGGCCCAGGAGGCCCGTTTTGATCACCATTTTCTCGTTCTTTGTGGAATAATTATTTTTATTAAATAATTATTTTTTCTCTTATTTTCTCACCATATTGGGGCATTTTTTGTCGATACCCCTTTCTTCTCCCTCGGGCAATTTTATTGCTCCTGTGATTTTATTCTTCTACACACTCTCGTAAATAATTATTTTTTTCTTAATTTTTTTTCCACTTCACATGGACATTATTTGTCCTTTGTTTCTTCTTTCTTCCACCTAGGGCACTTTATGTTGCCCCTAGGCCCTTCTTTTCTTCTTCTACTTTCTTCTATTGTTCACCATGGTTCAAAAAAAAAATAATAAAAACAATATATATATCAAAAACCAAAAACAAGGCAAAATTTTTCAAAAAATCCTAAAAAGTAAAAAACCCTACAAAAATGGTAACTTGCTTATTACGGTTGAAACTTGTGTCTTGCGCATGGTATTTTCTCCATATCCTATTCGTTTGTCTCACATCTTCCCCAATTAATATGACTCACGAGATCACTGGATTCACAACCATTCACAAAGCTAGTTGCTTGCTTCATTTGTACTCTAGGGCACTTTTGTTGCCTAGTGTTGTTTCATTGTGCACAAACACTTTTCATGGACCATGTGTCCATTTTCATTTCCCCTTGCATGTATCCTTGCTTAGGGCATCATTTTTAACCCTTTTCATCAATCATGAACTTGTGGATCTCTTCAGCATTGATAACAAAACATTTGTACAACTGTCTTGACCATTGTTGGGTTGGATATGTGCATTCGTACTTTTTTCCTGTTAAATGAGCTTGTTTCCTTCTCATATTGCATTGCATTATTGTATGTTGCATGGAGTTGGTATTTTCAGAAATGGACAATTGTTCATAGTATGGATTTTCATGTCATTCTACCTTTGTCGTATGCTTATATTTTTCATAAGGACCGATGATGTAGTTCCTATGGCAATATGATGACATCAAAATTGTTCCAATAAACAGCGGCTAGAGGCTAAGCTCTTCTCTCCCCTCCTCCATATTTCTTCTACATCACTTCCCTTTCACTCCTACTTTTCTCTCTCATTAGGGCATCCTACCTCTTCCCATTCTTCTATCTATCTCTCACCTTTTTCGATCATCGATCGGCTTCTTTCATCACCCCATCGACACTCGAGGGGCATCTCTCCCTCCTACTAATTTTTCTTCTATCCCTTCAAAATTTTCTTCCATCTACTATCTTTGAAGTGGTGTCACTTACACCACCCCAAAGAGGGGCAAATGTAGACACCTATAATTATGCCTAAGAAATTTAAATACTTAAATTGCACTAATTATCTCCTTTCCCACAAATTGACAACATATTGTCAATAGCGCTCATCTTCTCTTCCATTGTCATTAATTGATTACATTAAGCTAATTAATTAAGTCACCTATCTAACACATACCCTAATTAACAACCTTTCGTTAATTGACACCTTCTATCTAGTCTAATTAATTATTATTAATTAATTAGCCTCCCTTCTCATTAAATCAATAAATCTCTATTTAATTGGTTTAATTCCTTCCTAATGGTCTAAATCACACTAAAATCCATAAAAGCTAAAAGCTTGCACATGTATTTAATTACTCACCTTGATTAATTAATACACCCCCTTTATCCACATGAGCCACTAGAGGACAAACTAAATCCTCCTAAAGCTAACCCAACGTCATCTAAACCCCCTTATCCATAAATAACTCTACATCTCCTTTATTCCACATTCATGAGGATGTGTTGAATCCTCATGAATGTGGGCTATATAAAGAGCCTTCCTCCTACTTCTACACCTACACCTAATTCCCTTGAGAAAGCAAAGGAAAGCACATAGTCTTGCACTAAAAGCCTTTTGCCATTCTCAAGCCCCTCCATCATCCATATTGAAGAGCTAGGGCTCACACCCAAGCATCTATGAAGGATCAAAGCAAGAAATATTGTTGATTTCCATTGGACTACATAGGTCCACTTGATTTAATTAGGCAATTAGAAGAATAAAGTTCTTGATTTGCATTATTCTTGATTTCATTATTTCAAAGTTATGATGCTAATGTAGGCCTTGTTCATTTCTTCATCTTGATGGTACTTTCTTCTTGTTTCTAGCTAGGTTAGAGAACTATTTTAGGTGGTAGTTTCTTTCTTTCAATGTAACCTAGGAAAAGAATAAGCATACACAAATACTAAGAAGGAAAACAAAAATAAAGGAAAGAGGCCAAAGATAGTGGCCGATTATTACTTTTATTGCTTAGGAATCATATCAATAGTAGTATGTAATTAGGACCTAGAAATATACCCAAAGTGTGTGATTTAGTGTCTATAAAAGTGCATTTTCAATGAGAAATTAGAATATACAAAGAATAAGGGAGATAGATAGAGAGAGAGATAAGGGTTGACCAATCCAATGAATACGAAGCTTTTGTTGGTGGAGAAATTACTGATTTGAAACATGGTGAACACAATTTTCTATTTTTTTGGGACATGGGAACATTCTAGAGCATCACATAAGTGTTCAAAAACATTGTTGTGAGACTGTGTTGTGGTGGGAACATGATCATCTCTTCTTATCACACTGCAGTAGGAGTGAATGTTACTATCTTACTTCTCTATGACATTCAAAATCCACTTTTGAAACCAAAAACCAATTCTATTGTTCTCAAACCCTTTTATGCATGTCTTTCAATTACTAAAATGGATCCTCACTTTGTAGATAGATAATTTCTCTTTGAATGATATTCCTTACCTGTGGACATTCATTGAACCGAAATGAGGAGATTGCATAGGATTTTTCATTTAATGGGTGATCACACTACCAAGTGATGAATGAGTGTTTATGAACACTACTATGTGAATTGTAGTAGTTGAAATTGAGAAGGTTTGTTATTCTTGCAAACAGGGTACTCCAAAGGAATATTATCCCTTTTCCCTTTCTTGTTACAAAATCCTCACTTTCCTACTCATATGCCTCTCCAAGGAATACATGACTCTTTGATATTCCACATATGATGGTCCTAAGTATCTTAGTGGATTGATTATCTCTTTTTAATCGTTCCTAAAGTATATATTGGACATAATGGAAAAGTTAGGATATGATGATCTATAACTTATCACACGAGTTTCCCATTTAACCTTTGAAAATGATGGCCTCTTTTCAATTCACCTTCCTAATCAATATGTCATGTGAGAGGAAACCTACTTATGATATATGAACACCTATTTTCTTCAATTGATGCTCATGGGAATGGATTTCCACCACCAAATACAAGGATTGATTCCTGGATTCAACTTGAAGAGATGTTTGAGAATGAGTTCAATTTCTTGGCCTTTATATTGCACTGAAAAAATTGTGAATGTTACCTCCCTAACTTGCGAGATGTGAGGAAATTATCAAGCATGGATCAAGTGTTGTGAGGTAAGAATTTATTATGAGATTTAGATGACTACCACTATCAATCACAGTGAGATTATCTCATCATGATCCTTATGATCATCTCTTCAATAAATTTGAATTTCAATGTAGCTCTTGATGTTTCGAGATCCCTCATAGGGCACAACATGTTCCCGATTTCACCTGTTTTTTTTGAGTGACTATATTTGACGTGTTCCCCAACATAATGTGATTTGTATGATGTTATTTTCATTAATGAATTCAACCAAGATGGATCCCTTATTCCACAATTAAAATGAATTATATCCTCCACCCTCTTACATCGATTGTGCCTTACGTAAATATTCTCTAAAGCGATCCTTTAAGAGCATGTGGTGGATTTTATTTCCTGTTTGGGCCAATAAACTAAGTATCAACCTCGTGATGATGGAAAAAATAAATGAGATAAGAAAAATAGGAGTTGTCATAGCATTCTGATCTCAATTCCAAGAATTATGATTTTTAAGAGCATGTGGAGGATTTTATTTCTGTGGGGATTTTAAGAGCTAGTCTTATCCAGAATTTTTATTAAATGCCATGTAGACCACTCCATTGAGGGTGAATGCCAAGAATCCTTAAAATTATAAATTGTTTTCTTGAAAACCTAGAAGCTACAAAATGACCTTTTAAGAGGAATAGGATCGTTATTAACCAAAATAAATATATCCACTATATAAAGGAATTAGGAAATCTCAAACCATGTATGTGATTTATCCTTCCAAAAATAAGTCCAAAACCTCTTGACATGTTTTCAAAATGGTGTTAATATGAGAATAACCTTTTTATTTGAATAATTTATCATTTAGTAATTTATCAAAAATGTTTACCTCTTGCCACTTGTTTTTATTAGTAAATAGCTGAAGTTGATGTCTAAGAGGAACTTTCCAAGTTCCTTTTAGAGATCTAACCATCTTCTTGTAAATGATACATTTACCTTCTATCCAAGAATCAATCATACCCAACACTCCATTATTCTTAGATTGAATATAAAGATACCAGAAACATAGGTGCCTCTTCGGTCATCCCATTTAGCCCAAAGAAAATGACATATTTTTCATACCACTCTGTGATAGCATATTTTAGAGGGAAGCCAACAGGGAATAAAAATAAGCATAAGTAGGTTAAAATATGTTTTAAAAAATTCTACTTCTACTTGCGATGGAAATTTTTTACCATTTATTAATTTTCTAATTAGATATTTACATAAAGCATTCCCACCAATACCAAAATGACTGTCACAATGTATCTCATAAGATCACCATGTTTCAATTGCCTCCATTGTTAGTGAATCCAATATGAACAACGTTTTGGATTAGTAAAGATGTATTCTCTTTTTGTAGTGAAAAATTATAACATAAGGCTTGACTATACAAATCTAAGGTTTCCAAAGCTATGTTTTCTTCTTCCTTATTTTGAAGAAAAAACATATTTTCATCAAAAACATGTGAGTGTAACATTCCCTTTTTAAGACTTTACAAATAAGGGTAAAAAAATTACACAATGTTTTTTTTTCTAATCATAAGTTTGAACACACATTCAAATGCCAAACTATCCCATAATAAAAAACCATATGAAGATGTAATGACTCGGTGAAACACCGATCTCTCATTTCATGACTCAGCACAAGCCTGACCGATATCTCATGTTATTCAGTAATGTGTATACAAAGTATACTTAGTTTCTTTACCCTACTAGGGCTAATCAAGTGTTATGTTTAAGAGCCTATTTGAATATCTTTTACTAATATTCATCCAAATCCCCTTCTTAACTAGGTGACATAGGAAAATGCAACTAGTATCTTGTGAATACTTTGGCTAAATATTTACACATATTTATCGTGTTTGCATTCCTAAAAACATACTTGTCAAACATAATAAGTCCTTAACTATACTTGATCTGCTATCTAGATTGGTCTTTACTTGATCTCTTGTCAGATCCAACACGATTCAAAGTATAACCCTATACAAGGTTAGCAACATGCCCTAATGTGGGGGAATTCTCTACGGTGACTAAGGGTATATAGACATACTCAATTTACTTATGTCGATTGGGTGTGTCTAGTTATCCTAAGTCAATAAGATTTGACCCCGACACTAGATCATGTCCTTATCCCTTCATAGGGCAGAACTTTGTTCCATTCAATAACTTATGTTAGTCTATTTGAAAAAACTTTGAAGGGTATTGAGACATGTCAACTATAACGTAGTAACCTCGTAACGAATCCTTTAATTACAAAGGTAATTCATTGCATTTTTCGTGTGTCAACATCCAACTGAGTTTCCTCATTTGGATGAGCATAACTTATAGTGAAGTTGATGTTATATTAAATTCTTCATTATAATTTAATGTTGACATCCTTAATGATTCAATCAGGTTCTTTAACCTATAAGGTTATAAGTTATAACTACATCTGAGGTAGGTAAGCAAATAAAATATGCTTCCCAACCTATTTATTTTCATGCTTTAGTTTATCATTTAACCGATACCACTTACAACAAAAAGGACATTAAGTCACTTTTGGATATAAAGGTGATTGAGCTAATTAATTTCCAGTTTAAGATTAAGGAAATATGCATAAGGAATCACATTTACACCCATTCACCTTTTTGTTCATTGACATCTAAGAAAGTTAATAACTTAATCTTAATGTATACCCTCAAGGGATTTTCCTTTTTCCTATTTCATGGGCTAATGCCTATTAAGGAAAACAAAACTCACATGTTACTAACATAGTTAAATCACATATGTAGAATTATAAACAAAGTTAAAACACATACATCCATGTAAATTAAGTACAACCCCTTTGTAATGATACGTATCATGAGATTTTTAATTTCATAAGTTGCATATCTTCTAGAGAAACTTATTCAACCAACAAATCAAACTCATACCCCATCCATTACATAATATTTAAGTATGTGAGCTACCTTCCTTAATTATAGTAATACTTATCATTTCAGCCCAATTCATGCAAAGAAAGTCTTACTACAAGTATTAACAGAATTCACACATATTTTATTCATCGGGAAGAGTTATACATTTACTAAGTCCAAACAATTCATATATCATAAATTTCCAAACAACATCACAGATATCACAAAATTTCAAAATAGCATCACCTATTCATTTCCCATTACAACTTTATTTTTCATCAAGTACATCTTAGCAATGAAGCCTTTTTTATCATAGGCAAGATTCAATATCCTAAATAAAACAAATGTAACTTATAATTCTTTCTCCTTTCATCTTTTCCATAGTCCATCTACAAAATTTCTAGCACGGGTCAGTTCATTGAACTAAGCATGATAAGCACTAAATCATTAAAACAATGTGCTTTTAGCTAACTGTTTCATAAAAAGAACTCTGTTGTTATGAACAGTCCTGAAAGAAAAATCAGAAAGAATCAACCAAAAGGAGTACAATCCCAAATAAAAGAGAAAAGAGATATAATTCAAATCAAAAGAAAGGTTAGGTCATGAAATCTAAAAACTTTATCCTTCCATCCTATTTTCCTTTTATCAAAAAGAATTTAAATAGTAAGTTAAGAGGAATAAACATTTCATTTAATCCTCACTATTACTTTCATATATTTCATTTTAAGTTTCATCACTCAGTTAAACATGTTTAATAGAAGAAGGTAACTACCTATAACTATATTTTAGGCATAACTCAACAGTAGAACATTTATAAACATTACTTTCCATCCAAATATTTCATTAACCTAAATTCATCCTAAAGTCTGAGATGCCATCAATCATAAATAAGATCATAAGAATAAGTAAGGATAATCCAAATCATCATAATATTTAATGTGTCCCTAATTGTAGTATCCTAATACTCAAGCTCAGAATTAGGAACCAATTCAAGTTAAAAGTAAGAAACAAGCTAAATCATACCTCATCAAAAAGTAAGATTACTTTTAACAAGAAACAAGCTAACATTCAAATCCTAAAAAGATACACCATTGCTAACATTACTTAAGAGAAAGAATGGTTAAGTTTAAAACTTAGACAAGACTCAATATTCCTTCCAAGTATTTTCAAACTTCTTATTTTCAAACTTCTACTCTACTTCCCTAAGAACATTTCTGCACTTAGTCTTATCAAATGGTCAAGAAGTGACATAAACGTAATAGACCAGAGAAGGGACAAAAACTTTACCAAGTTTAATATTTTGTAAGAAAATTAAAGAGAGAGAGAGAGTGGAAGGTTGCAGTCTTCATAGCTCTTTTTAAGAATAAGAGTGAACATTAAGTAACCAAGAAAACTACATTGACAAAGGTCAGATCACTTACGACCCAAACCAAAATCCAACCATAGATTTACCCAGGGCTCAAATTTTATGAACACAAAAATTCCAGGGAGAAAGGAAAAGGAATGAAGAGAAACATCTTTCCATTACCTATCATCATTCAAGGAGATGGGTTTGATAGACTCAATTCCCACCAAGATAAACAAGTAATCCATTTCCTAAAAGACTCAGATAAGAAAGGAAAATATGAATAGAAGGATTAGTCTGAAATAGAATTCCAATAAACTCAAACCCTTAAAGGAATATAAGTATGCATTACGACATTACCCAAACATAAGAAAGCATTCCACAATAAAAAAACATTTTCCTCGAGTCCTAGAAGACACCGGTACCAAGTTCATTGGCCCAAGGGATCTAAGAAACATGCCAAGACAATAACATTAGAACAAGGTCGACAAAAGTTGTTATGAAGTCCAGTGTATCAACAATAAATGAGCAATAGTTAACCGATACTCAAGGGAGTTTCCTTACTTAGCAAAAAGTGCAAAATTCATTGATTACCTAAAGACCCTAAAGAATGGAAACAAAATAACATTTCCACTTACATTTCTCAAAAATTAAACTTCCATAAAACAATTATTCATTTCGAGAGGTTAACACAAGATTCCCTTTGTAGTTCTTTAATTAACAATAGAAAGAACTCATGCAAGTCCAAATAGACATACAATCATTTACCATGCAATACCCATGATAAATTTTATTCTTCTACAATAACAATAGGGGTCAAAAATTCTGAAACAGGAAGAAATACACGCAATAACTAGAACCACAAAATCACATACAAAGATAAGATTTCAGACAAGCTCATCAGTTTGGATTCTTCTATCAGTAACCAAAGAAAACATTTAAGAAAGAGTCACCAAATCTATCTTCCCAAATGATTCATGAAATATCCTAGCATCAGTCAAGATATTCCAAACAGTTTCCCTAATTGAATTTTTCTGATGGTGAAGCAACAAGATCATTTAAAAATAGGTTCCCCATATTTGAGTAAACCAAGTTACCAACAAGGTTCGAACAATTTTAACTAAGATCCCATAAATATTTCAGATTTACTTTCAAGCCTATACATGAAGATTAAAGAAAAATCTGCTACCCAAGTATGAAAACCAAAACCCAAAACACACTCTCCACATTCCAATAAAAACAACACAATATAACTAGAAGCAAAAGAATCTCATGAAAAGAACAAAACTATATTATTCCTTAGAGACAAGTTATTTTTATGAGCATTTAAGTAAAATCATAAAACTTAATGGATAGGGCCTATCATGCCTGATAGCACTTTGCCTTCTCTGTTTCACAAAAATATCCAATCAGAGCTTCAATTCTTCTTTTGAAATGCCAAAAACACTCAAAAATTTCTCTTTCTCTTCCTTATAGCTTCTCAGTTCAACTTCTTCCTTCAATGCCATGCAAGGCAGGAAAGTTCATGCACGAGATAACTTGCATGCAAGAATCAAACTGGAGGTTCAAAGAAAAAAACAACCACATGTAGAGCTCAAGCTCCAAAACCAAATGAACAAAAAAACCAAACCCCTCTATCTTCTTCCTAGGAGGTTTCGCCAAATTCGAAAATATTAAATGCAAAGTAGGACTGTCATTCCTCCCAATCTTCCCACCACCGCCACCTCTAATTCTAGCAAAGACTAAGTTTGAAATTACATGCATCCAAAACTTTGGCATAGATGCCAACTCATTCATCTAAGTTTCCCTATGCCCTTTCCAAATTTGGCAGTTAAAAGAGATAAGGACTCATTAACTCACCATAAATTCCTAGGATTTGTTGCCTCCCACTTACCCCCTCCCCATGTCATTCCATAGGCCCCTTTAGGTTAGCCACTCACTTTAGGTTAGGTTCAACATTAATTTAGGAACCAACATAGGTCCATAGGTATAAGTCTTTAGTCTTAGGTCCATTAATCACCAAAATAACAATAAACTTAGTAACTTAGGTTAGGTTACTCCTTTTAGGATAAGGTTCCAAATTTAAGGAACATGGTGTAAATAGGTCCCAAGTTCCCTATTAAAATTTACATCATACCTTAAATAGAAAAGAGGAACCAGATTGTTAACCCCATTCCAATTCGAAGTAGAGATCCAAGGAGAGGATCGTTCATGGCCTTCGCACATTCAAGGTCTAGAATTCTTCCATCTATCCAAATTGGACACCATGACAACAAGATTTGAAAATTTATAAGCATACCTTGGATCAATGAATTTGATCCAAGGTGTTGTTGTTCTGAATCTTATAAATTATGAAAACTAAAACTCAATTTCTCAATCCCAAGTAGTAAATTATTCTGCACAAAAAGAGATGGGTTGCTTCATTATAAAATTAAGCAAAACATGCCAGTAATGTACCTATTTCCACAAATAACATATTACCTACTACAAACATGATTTCATAAGTCATAAGAGTACACCATCTTAAGAAAAAATCACATGTCAATGTTTGAACCTTATTTAACATAAGTCATCATAGATACCAATCATGCTAGAGGCATTACATACTTCCCTCCTAAAAATCATCATCGTCCCAATGATTAACTTAGTCCAAAATTTCAAACAAGAAATATAATTCTAATTATAGTTCTTTTATTCATAAGTTCACATCAGAACTAGATTGAGAATTCCAAATTTTCCATAATTTATTCAACATTAAATAGTTATTTCCATACTAATGAATTTAGTATCTACCCAAAACTGGTAGATTTATTGATATAATAAGAACAATATCTTTAAGTATTATCAATCAACAGAATCAATACTTTTTTCAAATAAATGTGGAAAAGAAATTTTCATGTCCTTGAGGTTTTCCCATGTTGCACTTTCTTCATTAAAATGGTCCCATTGGACCTTGCATTAGCTAATTTCATGATTTCTTAAGTGTAGCTGGCAAGTTTCCAACACTCTAATGGGTTTAACCATGATTATTCCTGGGTCTTGGACCTACAAGGAATTCCAATTTAACACATGTGATAAATTTGAAATGTATTTATTAAGTAGAGAAATATGGAAAACATCATGCATTCATGATAAAGCAGGTGGTAAAGCTAAATGATAAGCTACAAGGATTGATTACTTCAACAATTTCAAAGGGTCCCACATAACGAGGTGATAATTTGGTAGCCTTGCCAAAGGTTATAGAACTCTTTTTCGGCTTAACCCGCAAAAGACTTTTTCACCAAGTTCAAATTTCTTATCAACCCTTTTTAGATCTGCATAACTTTTTTTCCTATCTGTTGCTTCTTTCAAACATTCACAAATCATTTTAACTTGTTTCATTTCAATAAGGATCTCAAGTCCAATTACCTCTCTATCTTCTATGCTATCCCAATTGACCAGAGTTCTGCATTTCCTTCCATATAATGCTTTGAAAGGTGTCAATTTTCAGAGAGGCATGGTACATGTTATTATAATAAAATTTGACTAATGGAAGGTACTCTTCCCATTTGTACTTTTGATCCATGCAGTACATTCATAACATATCTTCCAAAACCTAATTAACTCTTTAGCCCACCATCTTCATTTAGTTCAGTGCATTAAGCAGGTATATCATAACATATCTTCCAAAACCTAATTAACTTTTTGCCCATCCATTTTTGGATAGTATGTTGAACTAAAATTCAATTTAGTTCCTAAGGCTGCATTAAGCATTTTCTAAAATCTAGATGTCATTCTAGGGTCTCTATCTAATATGATAAATTCAGGTACACCATGTAATCTGAAATTTTCATGCACAAATATTTTTGCTAAAACAGGGAATCATCCTTAAGATTACCAACAATAAAATGTGCTACCTTTTTTAGTTTATCAACAACTAAAATAACATCATGCTTATTTCTTAACATTGGCAGCCCTTGTACAAAATCCATGCTAATTACTTTCCATTTATACTATGGTATGCTATGAGGGTACAATAAACCAACTGGATGCATATGTTCAGCCTTAACATGCTGACATTCTAAGCAGTGTGTCACAAAATCAATTACATCCCTTTTCATCCCTTTCCAAAAATATTGTTGTCTTAAATCAATAAGCATTTTTGTAATACCAAGATTTCTGAATAAGGTGAATTATGAAATTCAATTAACAACTTCCTTCTTAACTCATTTCCCGAAGGTATATACACTTGATTATTATATCTCAAGATTCCTTCGTCATCAAAGTGAAAACCTTTATATCTTGAGTCATTTGGATCTGCAGCAAGTGCTATTTTTATTTGTTGAAAGTATGAATCAAATTCCATAATTATTTTTACTTCATCCTTAAACTGAGTCCTCAAGGTTATAAGTGCATAAATATGTTTCCTATGACTTAGTGCATCTGCCACTCTATTTTATTTTCCCTTTATGTAACTTATGTCAAAATCATACTGAGATAGAAAATCTAACCACCTTCATTGTCTTGCATTCAGATTTGGCTGAGTGAAAATATACTTCAGCCCAAGATGTTCAATCTTTAATTCAAAAGGTCTCCCTAAAATATAATGCCTCCATACTTGAAGTGCATGAACAATTGCAAAAAGCTCTAGGTCATGGGGAGCATAATTTAGTTCATGTAACTTGAGTTTTCTACTCTCATATGCTATAACATGCTCATTTTGTAACAAAATACCTCTCGAGCCCTTCCCAAAAGCATCATTACTACTGTAAAGTCCCCATTTGGATCAGGTACAACCAAAATAGGTGCAGATGTTAATTGATCCTTAATATTTTTAAACATGGATTCACATTTTCCACTCCACTCAAATTTCTTATCTTTCTTTTGTAATGAATTTATTGGTGCAGTGACCTTTGAAAAGTCCTTAACAAATTTTCTATAATAACCAACAAGACCCATGAAGCTTCTGACTTCATGTACATTCTTAGGTGCAGGCCAGTCAATTATAGCGACAATATTTGATGGATCAACAACTATTCCATCTTTACTTATAACATGTCCTAGATAGTGTACTTTTGTCTCATAGAAAGAACATTTGGACAACTTGCCATACAATCTTCTTTTTCTTAAGATTTCAAGAACTATCTTCAAATGCTCATGATGCTCATCGATGATTTTAGAATATATGAGAATATTGTCCAAGAATACAAGCATAAATTTTTCCAGGTATTCTTGAAAGATATTATTCATTAAATTCATAAAATTTATAGGTGCATTTGTCAAACCAAAAGGTAAAACTGTGAATTCATAATGCCCGTACCTTGTCCTAAAGGTTGTTTTATGAATATCTTCATATTTTATTCTTAACTAGATGATATCCATATTGAATATCTATCTTAGAACATACTGATGCACCACACATTTGATCAAACAGATCATCGACTCTAGGATGTGGATATTTGTTTTTTATTGTTTCTTTTTTTAACATCCTATAATCAATACACATCCTAAGTGTTCCATCTTTATTTTTCACAAAAATTACCAGTGCTCCCCAAGGAGATACACTTGGTCTTATCAAACCCTAAGACAACAGTTCTTGTAACTATGCCTTAAGCTCTACCAGTTCAATGGTAGTCATTCAATACGGTGCCTTGAAAATAGGTTTGGTTCACATCTTGATCTCAATTATGAAATAAAACTCCCGTTTGGGCGGAATATTGGGTAGTTCTTCTAAACACATCACTGAAATTTCATAATAACGGATATTTTTCCAAGAAATCACTATCCTCTTTAGTTGTTTCAGAAATTTTTACTGTATACAAGGTGAAACCTTTTTTAACCTTTTTAAGCTGCATAGCTAACAATTTTCTAACTAAAATCTCACATTTTATCCCATGGATGTCTTTTATTTTCTGCAAATCATCAAGAAAACTAATATTCAAAACAATCAACCTTTGCTTTATGTTTTGTAAGTCAGTTAACACCTATAATTACATCATAAGACCCCAAAAGAGCAATGTAAAGATCAACTTCTGTATAAAAAATGGGCAAATCTAGGACTCCTCCAAAAAGACACTTACTAATTGTGTAGAAAACTTTATTCCCATAATGTATAGTCCAAGATTTTTCCATATTTTCCATCTTTTCTTTTTAGTTTTGAAGATAATTTAGTAGAAATAAAGAATTCAAAAGTAGCTCCAATATCAAAATTATAAAAATAACTTACCTTCCACTTATAGTACTTACTTTTTTCACTTGTTTATTAGCTACCTTTGCGGCATGTATCTTATGCTACTTATTGTTTTCATCCTTCTTTAGAGGGCACTATCATGATCTTGCCAAATTTGTAGTAGCTTATTCCTCATTTAGGTTCTTATTTCCGGCCTTATGGTTGTGTTATGTCTTCCATGGGACTTGTCCATTATTATTTTAATAAAATTGTTTCAGACATCAGCACCAAATTTATTTTTTGTTGTTTTCTTATTATTATTATCAAAAATATATTTTTAGTACCAAACTTCTTCCATACCCCATTTTTAAGTCCTTAAAAATAATTAGGAATTTTCTTTCGATTTCCTCCTTATGGGCGGGTTGCTTTTAATTTTCGTCCTTCCTAATGGATTTTTCTTAACCCCTTCCATGGTGGTTATGTGTTACTTAATAATTTAATTGTTTCATAACATCAGCTAGGACTTTTTAGAAGAACAACAAAATGTGGACAAGAAGTCCCTCCTCTTTAATGGGAGAGGTTCCCTTATTCTGAAACAAACTTATTTACAAAAGTACAGAACATTATTTTATGGTCGAACTTGGATATTACGAAAGTGTTCTTTTACAAGGATTATCACTTACACAAGGGCTGAAGAAAGGGAATTAGAAGATGAGCGTATAATAGAACATTCGAATTATAGATGGCAGAATAATTCTTCGTGTATGCGAAGCTTCGAAGGATTTAAGACAAGATCATTTGCGTTGGTTGAATGAGATTAAATTTAAGGACACAAAGTTCCATAAATAACCTTCTTCAGATTTGTTAATCAAGGACACAAAGTTCCTTCTTGGTTGTACAAGATCACTGTATTTGCAAAACTGAACAGTATGCAATCAGAGAGACTAAACGAGTTAGGAACAAAATGATCTTCACAATATTAAAGGAGAACACAGAGACAACAAGAATCAGATAGACAAAGAATGGAAAGCCCTTTTGTATTGATTTCTTTAAGATCTATTTACACTTTCAGCAAATATCCAAGTTCTTCCTCCTCCGTAAAATGGCGTGGAAAGGCCATTATATAGATTACAAATCCGTTACTCCTCGTAACCGTTTCTTTTAACTAAAGAATAGTTAAGGACCGCCAATTGCAATGCCTTAACTAATTACAAGGAATACGAAAAGAAAGGGAAGAAGAGAAAAGAAAGGAGAAGGAGACAGGTGTCCAGTTCTGAGAAGGACCCACTGTCTTCAGAAACCGCCGCTTGAGTTTTCTTCCACGTCTCAGCCACGTCTTTGCCACGAGGGACACACCAGACGTTTCATCTTGAAGATGTCAATGGATATCTTTGAAAACTGATGTAACCGACGTCTTGAAAGTTTCGTCCTTCGTAACTGCTTCTTGAAATTTGATCTTCGGATTGATAGCATCAGAGCCGCAACTTAAATTTATTTTTTGAAAAACAACATATTCGGGTCGAGCGGGAAAAACTAAGTGTGAATGACACTTGGTACGCTTGGGACAGGTGAGACGCGAATGCGCGAAACACGCGGCTCGGCCGGTTCGGGCGAAACAGGGAGAAGACGCACAAATGTATTTGGGACAAATGGGACGAAAATGTGTGAGGTACGCGATTCGGGTGTTTCGGCCGAAATTGGAACAGCGGGCCCGTTTGGACTTGGGACATTCGGGACAAAAAGTTCTGAAGTACGCGACTCGACCGGCTCGGCCGAAATAGGGAAAGCTCGCACTTTTTTAAATGGGGCAGTTGGGACAAAATTGCGCGAAGGACGCGGTCCGGTCGAACCGGCCGAAAATGGAACAGAGCAATTTGGAACTCGGGACAGTTGGGACAAAATCGGGTGAATCGGCCGAAAATGGAACAGCGGGCCCGTTTGGACTTGGGACATTCGGGACGAAAAGTTCCGGAGTACGCGGTTCGGCCGGTTCGGGCGAAAATGGAACGACTCGCACTTTTTACTTGGGACATTCGGGACAGGAAAGTGCGAAGTACGCGGGAAGGATGATTCGGCCGAAATGGAACAGTTTGCATTTTTGGCTTTGGGGCACTTGGGACAAAAACTTCCGACAGGCCCGAAAATGGGACAAATTCGGAGGTTTCAGCCGATCGGAGAACAGAAGACACTTTCGTACTTGGGACAGATGGGACAAAAAGTTCCGACAGGCCCGAAAATCACACAAAACGACCCAGAACACAGATTTTTTCGATTTCACGACTTAGGCACCTCAGAGAAAAACACTTAAGACTCAAAATTTTGAAATTTTACTCTTATCAGAGCGGGGAATTTTGAGTGGACAACAGCTGGCTCCTTCTGGGGATGACTTGGTATAAATTCATGGAATGAGACAAGGCAAGAACTTAGATAACTCGGTGAAGCAGACCAGTGCCTTATCCATTGGGCAAAGGAGTCAAAAACAAACCAATACAGAGGGCAACACACACAACCGAAGGGAAACACACCAAAAGCAGGAAAAGCAAAAACACTGTACAGAATATACAAAGGGGCTCCCTAGTCACCTAGGACTTGAACGACTTCAAATACTGCCCACTATAAGGAAGTGGGAGGGGAGAACCATCCATGTAATCAAGATAGAAAGAGTCCTTACCAGCAAAGTGTCTTATCTTGAAAGGTCCAAGCCACAGAGAATCAAATTTTCCATGGCTGCCACGAGGTTCATGTCTTTTGTCCCATAACAGCACGGTATCACCAACTTGGAACTCTCTGGACCTAGCTTTCTTATCGAATAGAACCTTCACCTTCTGCTGGTGAGTAGATATTCTGTCAGCAACCTCCAATCTATCCTCGTTCAGTTTGTGCAGGTACATGATTCTTTTGTCCAGAGCATCACTGAAACTAGTGTCTTCAATGGCCTTCATCAGGTGCAAGGCTGGCAGTTCCACTGTCACTGGCAATTGGGCCTCTACTCCATACACTACTTGAAAGGGGGACATTCCAATGGCTCTTTTAGGTGTGATCCTGTCTGCCCAAAGAGCATCATAAAGCTTCTTATGCCAGTTTCGCTGAGACTCATTGACCAACTTCCTTATGATAGTCACCAGATTTTTGTTGGTGGATTCTGCTTGTCCATTTCCCTGGGGATAATAATCTGAAGAATGAGCCAGAGAGATGCCATACCCGTAGCAGAAATCCATGATCTCAGTTGAGGAGAAGTTTGAAGCATTATCTGTTACAATCTTGTTAGGTACACCATACCTTACCAAGATGTTCTCCTTGATGAAGTTGCATACTACTTCAGAAGTAGTGCTCTTGACTGGGATAGCTTCCACCCATTTGGTGAAGTAGTCAGTGGCAGTTAGCACATGAGTGTGCCCAGCACTAGAAACAGGGTTGAGTGTACCAATGAAGTCTAGACCCCACTGTTGAAATGGTTCCTCGATCACAACTGGCTTGAGAGGCAAAGCGGCCAGTTTGGGTCTTCCCACAAAAGTCTGACAGGCCTCGCATTTATCCACCCACTTGGATGCATCTCTGAACAAGGAAGGCCAGTAATACCCTCCCCGGAGTATCTTGTGAGCTGTGACTGTTGACGAATAGTGCCCTCCACACGCCTGATCATGGAAAGCTGAGAGCAACTTTCTCTGTTGTTCCTTATCAACACATTTCAGAATCTCCCATCTAAGCCACGCTTGAACAAAGCATTTTCCCACAGTACATATTGCGCTGATCTCAATTTAATAAATCCTCTTTTCCTCGGCGCTTAAATGAGAGGGGCATTCCCCATAGGTGAGAAAATGGGCGATGTCAGCATACCATTCATCGACTGAACTAAGGAATAGAACAGTAGGAATGTCAGCTTTCTCCTCCAGCAACTCATGTTTGGCTCCTTCAGCAATGAGCTCACAAAGACCCTTGCCACGAACCAGCTTGGTCGGTTTGATATCAATGTCATACTCCTGGACCTTAGCCACCCAGTTGCCCCTCTTGGATCCAAATTCTTGTTGTGTAAGGATTGACTTAACAGTCGTATCTGGAACCAGCACCATGGAGTGAGAATTGAGGATATAAAAGCGAAACTGCTTAACAGCCTTGACTACTGCAAAAGCATGCTTCTCCATCATGGTGTACTTTAGCTCATGATCCTTCAGGATATAGCTCATGAAGGCAATTGGTAGCTCATGTCCATCAGAATCTTCTTGGGTTAAGACAGCAGCCAGGGTATTGTCTGTAGCGTAGCAATAGATGACGAAATCTTTGTTGAAGTCAGGGCAGGCCAAAACTGGAGTTTTAGCAATGGCTTTCTTGATACCCTCAAAGGATTCC
The DNA here is from genome assembly GCA_018340775.1 of Taxus wallichiana var. yunnanensis. Taxonomy (NCBI): domain Eukaryota; kingdom Viridiplantae; phylum Streptophyta; class Pinopsida; order Cupressales; family Taxaceae; genus Taxus; species Taxus wallichiana. The sequence continues at coordinate 129,188,416 of CM031237.1, forward strand.
TTTCCTTCAGAAGACCATCCAAATGTTTTCTTCCCTTTCATCATCTGAGAAATATTCAACGTTAATTCAGCAAAATCAGGGATAAATCTTCTTAAGAAATTGATCTTACCGAAGAAGGAATGCACGCCTTTTTTACTAGTAGGGAGAGGAATTTGTTGGATGGCTCGAACTCGCTCAGATCAATCTTGATGCCGCCCTTTGAGACAATGTGCCCTAATAGCTTTCCTTCAGAACACGTAAGATGATTTTTTAGGATTTAAAGAAATCCCATGCTCTCGCATCTCTCGCAGAATCAAGCTTTCCGTGTGGTCTAAGTGATCTGCTCTTGTCTTTGAAAACACTGTCAGGTCATCAAGGTATATGACTATACATTTCCCTTTCAAGCTTCCAAAAGCCAAATCCATAGCTCTCTGGAAAGTGGCACCAGCATTAATCAGCCCAAAAGGCATTCTCTTGTAGGCAAAGGTACCCCAAGGAGTGGTGAAGGCTGTCTTGTGTTGATCTGCAGTGTCAACCTCTACCTGATTGTATCCCGAGAATCCATCAAGCATAGATAACATCTCGGATCCTGTTACTGCTTGCAAAATCTGATCCATCATAGGCAGAGGGTAGTTATCTTTCAGAGAGGCCTGATTCAGGTTTCTGAAATCAACACAGATGCGGATCTCTCCATTCTTTTTTCTAACAGGCACAATGTTTGCAATCCATGTTGAATGGTGAATGGGAAAAATAATCTTAGCCTTCAACAACTTCTGGATCTCCTGAAAGATGGTGTCAGCTATTTTTGGATTGTACTGCCTTTGCTTCTGCTTGAAAGGCTTGATTCCTGGTTTGAGAGGAATAGAGTGCTGCATTTCCTTTGGCTTGAAGGCTTTTAGATCTTCATAAGAATATGCAAGAACATCCTTATACTTCCTTAGAAGATCAATTGCTCTTCTCCTCTCTTCTGTTGTGCAACATTTCCCAATATTTACCAGCCTCGGGTCATCAGAACTCCCAATATCAATTTTATCATACTCAGCTGATTGCAGAGGTCCAGTAGAAGCTTTAGATCTCACGTATCTGTCGTGTTTATCAAACAACTCCTCCAAACTCACCAAACCTTTGGGAATCTTGTTTCCTTTGAGCTTAATGCACCCTTCCTGATCAGTTTCTTCTCCTTGGGTGACAGCTTGGTCAGAGGACACACTCTCACGAGGCAGGTTGTCACTTCCCTCAAAATATAGTTGTTCGAAGTTCCCCTTGAGTTCCAGGAAGGAAAGCAGATGCTGGTCATCGTTGAAAACTTGCCAGTTATTAGTATTGTCAGGAACACTAGGCCGGTGGACCATTTCAATAGTGAACTTGTCCTGAGAGAATTCAGGATGGGGAATCAATAATGACCCTGAGACAGCCAGTGAATCAGCCCTGCGGTTCTTTTCTCTGGGTATTGCTTCAATAGAGAAGGCATCAAGGAATTCAATTGAATCCCAAACCTGATTCCGATAATGCTTCAGCCTTCCATTCTTTACCTGAAAAAGGCTTCTGACTTGCTTCACAATCAGCTCTGCATCACCACGAGCCAGAAGATTTTTTACACCTTGTTCTTTGGCTACTTGCAGTCCAAGAAGGAGAGCCTCATACTCTGCCATGTTGTTGGTGTTCTCGAACTGCAACTTAAATGAAAAAGGGCGCAGGCAGCCTTCAGGTGATACTAGCAAGAAGACGCCACCTCCGTAACTACCGAGGAACAACTTCCATCAAATTCTAAAGTCCAGATGCCGTTAGGATCTTTTGGTGATACTTTGAGGGTCGATTTCATCAGGGGATAAAATCATGTAATTACCATGGCCCCGTCCTCATAGAGTATTTGTGCCTTAGGATCATCTGCCTTCGCACAATATACTCGATCGCTTCTCGTAGTAACTTCTTCATTTGTCCATGGACAGTATGAGTGCGTGTGACCAATCCATTTGAATCTCTCCACCCACATCTTTACGTAAGTTCCTACTTAGCAACATTCCATAGAAGGAGGAATGTCTCACTACTAGGATGGTAGCCAAGACCTTCTTCTCGTAAAGCAAAGAAAAGCCACTTGTGCATCTTTAATCCTTCCAACTAAAGGTACTTCCTTACTTTCCATGGAGTAGCAAGATCCATAAGTGCGAGTAAGGGTCAAGCCTAAAGCATGAGCTACCTTAGCAGCATCACATTATCCGAGGCTCCGAATCTATGACACAGTTATCGAGCCTATGGCCAGCTATAAGGAGTGTTACATAAAAAGGCTTGATTTTGTCTCCAGGTGAGGTGACAAAGCAGCTGTGCTAGGTTGTGGTGCAGAAGGAGGTGTGGGCAAAAGGCCTTTAGAGGTGGTCTTGGAATGGGAATTTACAAATTGGATCATCTTGGCAAAAGCTTTAGGGTGGGTTTGTAGTATTCACTTTCAAATTTGAACTTTAGTCCTTTTAAGGTGATCAACAATATCAAAGGATCCAGAGGTGGATGGGCCATCATCATTTGAAATTCTAGGCTTATCAACTTTGGGAGAAAAAGAAGAAGAAGAAGCAACTTTGGGAGCAGGATCGACAAAGATTTACCTTTGGTGCAGATGAGGTAGGGATAGGAGATCCTCTTCTCGCAAATTACAGGATAGTTGCGGCCGCTGCTCCTTAGATTTCTTTAGGGCCGTGGTCACCTTCTCCTTCGCCTTGTCTCTTCTCGAGTCATGACAGCAAATGATTCACTGCTCATGTCTCAATACCACTTCATCATAGTCATCTCCATCATCAATGCCTTCAAAGGGTAAAGAAATTGACTCGAGATCCTTCGAGTTCTTCGCCTCATCATCGAATTCCTCCAGAACTCCTCACAAGCTTCATTATCATCTTCTCGGCTCTTCAACCTCACAAGTCGCATTCACCGGAATTTGACAGAGGTCCTTCAAGTGCCGCCTTGTGGGGGAGCCGCAAACGGTTTCTGGTTGAAAATTTCTTCTCGGAACGCCTGCATATGGTGCATGCTGGGCTAATTGTTTCTTTATAGCCACTAGATCATTTGCAAGTTTCTGGACTAATGGATCAGTATTGGGTCCAGAGGTGGAAGAGGAAGAAGCAGTAGATTTAGATTTAGGAGGATCTCTTCTCAACTTCCCTGACATGATCAGGTCATCCTCGACACTAACAGCCAGTTCTTGATCTAGAATTAACGTTCCGAGATTAGCCCTTCTTAGAGCATAACTGACTTTAGGCGTTTGGGCATTCAAAAAGAAACATTTCTGAATTTGATCAACCGGTCGAGTATTTACAGGAATTTTGTTGATCAATCTGTTGAACCGAGCCACAAATTCTCTCATAGGTTCTGATGGATCTTTCTTTATCTGAGAAATCTGGGCAAGCAGGGCATGCACATCTTCTGCCGGCTTGAAACGGCTTTCAAATTGAGTTCTCATTGTATTCCAGTCGGTGATGGCACCAGCTGGAAGGTGATAGAACCAACAAGAAGATTATCCCGTAACGCCTCAACGAATGCCTTACTGAGACGTCTTCATGTTCAACCCCCAAGACTCCACAGGCAACTATGAATGCTGCAATATGTTCATCAGGGTGAATTTTGCCATCTCCTTTAAATTTTGGGAAGTTCTTTCGGTTACCTCTAGGTAACTCATGCAAAGGTCAGCAAGAAGAGCCAGGGGCCCGACACGTCAACCCCATGGTAATTGCCATTCTTGGAAATACGGCTTGAGGGGAACCGTAACACCGGCAAGGATCAAAGCTCGTAGATTAGGACTAGCAGCTCAAGGAATACCACCCGCAGGACTTCTATCTTGGACAGGTGGAGTGCTCGTCGAACGAGTTCTTCTATTGGAAGGGAAAGGAAAACCCTGTTGCTCCAAAAGCTGAAACTGAGAATCTTCGATACCAAGGGCCCTTCTCCCTCTAGTGAAACGTGGAGTCGCCAGATCAAAGGATGATCGAAAAATTGCAGTACTGGAATGCGATTTTCCCCAGCGGAGCTGGAATGCAAATTTCCTCCCCAGCGGAGTCGCCAAAAACTGTTGGTTTTCAAATAGGACTTTTTAGAAGAACAACAGTCAGGGGACAAGAAGTCCCTCCTCTTTAATGGGAGAGGTTCCCTTATTCTGAAACAAACTTATTTACAAAAGTACAGAACATTATTTTATGGTCGAACTTGGATATTACGAAAGTGTTCTTTTACAAGGATTATCAGTTACACAAGGGCTGAAGAAAGGGAATTAGAAGACAGGCAGAATAGCAACATTCGGAATTATAGATGGCAGAATAATTCTTCGTGTATGCGAAGCTTCGAAGGATTTAAGACAAGATCATTTGCGTTGGTTGAATGAGATTAAATTTAAGGACACAAAGTTCCATAAATAACCTTCTTCAGATTTGTTAATCAAGGACACAAAGTTCCTTCTTGGTTGTACAAGATCACTGTATTTGCAAAACTGAACAGTATGCAATCAGAGAGACTAAACGAGTTAGGAACAAAATGATCTTCACAATATTAAAGGAGAACACAGAGACAACAAGAATCAGATAGACAAAGAATGGAAAGCCCTTTTGTATTGATTTCTTTAAGATCTATTTACACTTTCAGCAAATATCCAAGTTCTTCCTCCTCCGTAAAATGGCGTGGAAAGGCCATTATATAGATTACAAATCCATACTCTCGTAACTGCTTTCTTTTAACTAAAGAATAGTTAAGGACCGCCAATTGCAATGCCTTAACTAATTACAAGGAATACGAAAAGAAAGGGAAGAAGAGAAAAGAAAGGAGAAGGAGACAGGTGTCCAGTTCTGAGAAGGACCCACTGTCTTCAGAAACCGCCGCTTGAGTTTTCTTCCACGTCTCAGCCACGTCTTTGCCACGAGGGACACACCAGACGTTTCATCTTGAAGATGTCAATGGATATCCTTGAAAACTGATGTAACCGACGTCTTGAAAGTTTCGTCCTTCATAACTGCTTCTTGAAATTTGATCTTCGGATTGATAAGATCGAGCCGCAACTTAAATTTATTTTTTTGAAAAACAAAGATATTCGGTCGAAAGGGAAAACTAAGTGTGAATGACACTTGCACGCTTGGGACAGTGAGACGCGAATGCGCGAAACACGCGGCTCTCTGGGTTCGGGCAAAATAGGAGAAGACGCACAAATGTATTTGGGACAAATGGGACGAAAATGTGTGAGGTACGCGATTCGGGTGTTTCGGCCGAAATTGGAACAGCGGGCCCGTTTGGACTTGGGACATTCGGGACAAAAAGTTCCGAAGTACGCGACTCGACCGGCTCGGCCGAAATAGGGAAAGCTCGCACTTTTTTAAATGGGGCAGTTGGGACAAAATTGCGCGAAGGACGCGGTCCGGGCGAACCGGCCGAAAATGGAACAGAGAGCAATTTGGAACTCGGGACAGTTGGGACAAAATCGGGTGAATCGGCCGAAAATGGAACAACAGTCCGTTTGGACTTGGGACATTCGGGACGAAAAGTTCCGGAGTACGCGGTTCGGCCGGTTCGGTGAAAATGGAACGACTCGCACTTTTTACTTGGGACATTCGGGACAGGAAAGTGCGAAGTACGCGGGAAGGATGATTCGGCCGAAATGGAACAGCTTGCATTTTTTTGGGCTTTGGGGCACTTGGGACAAAAACTTCCGACAGTGGGACAAAATGGGACAAATCACACAAAACGAGGTTTCGACTTAGGCACCTCGAGAACAAAGACACTTTCACTTTATCGGGCGATGGGACAAAAGTTCCGACAGCTCCGAAAATCACACAAAACGACCAGATTTTTTGATTTCACTTGACTTGGCACCTCGTAGCTAAAATTTTGAAATTTAACATACATCTAATGAAGAATTTTTTTTTCGATTTTCACGACTAATAGTAGCATCCATCATTACCTAAAATAGTTTTTAAATTGATCTCATGTGAAATCACTTAAGACCATGAAGATGTCTCATGGGAAAGATTTTGTTATAAGAAAAGTTAAGTTTTTATCATATTTATGGACTCAATAGGTCTAAGAGTTATAACCTTCAGCTTTGATACCAAGATGTAACATTCCCATTTTAAGACTTTAGAAACAAGAATTTTTTTTTACACAATGTTCTTTATTCTAAATCATAATTTAGAACACACATTCAAATGCCAAACTATCCCATAACAAAAAACCATATGTAGTTGTAATGACTTGGTGAAACACCGATCTCTCATTTCATGACTCAGTATAAACCAATCTCTCATGTTATTCAAGAATGTGTATACGAAGTATACTTAGTTTCTTTACCCTGTTAGGGGTACTCAAGTGTTTTTTTTTAAGTCTATCTGAATATATGTTACTAATATTCATCTGAAAATCCCACTTCTTAAACTAGGTAGCATAGGACAATGCAACCAGAAGCTTGCGATACTTTGGCCAAATATTTACACATGTTTATCATGTTTGCATTCCTAGATGGCATACTCGTCAAACGGAATAATTCCTTCACTACACTTGATATGTTATCTAGATTGGTCTTTACTGATCTCTGTCAGTCCACGTGATTCAAAGTATAACCCTAGATAAGGTTAGCAACATGCCCTAGTGTGGGGGACTGCCGTGGTGACTAAGGGTACATAGACATACTCAATCGACTTACATCGATTAGGTGTGTCTAGTTATCCTAAGTCAATAAGAGTTGACTCCGACACTAGATCATGTCGCTATCTCATGCATATGTGAAATGTGATCCATTAAGAACTTATGTTAGTCTAGTTGAAAAAACTCTGAAGGGTATTGAGACATGTCAACTGCAATGTAGTAACCTCATAATGACTCATGTAGTTACGAAGGTACTTCACTGTAGTTGGCGTGTGTCAACATCCAACTGAGTATCCTCAACTGGATAAACATAACTTATAGTGAATTTGATGTTATATTAAATTATTCATTAAAATTTAATGTCGGCATCCTTAATGATTTAAGCAAGTTCTTTAACCTATAAGGTTATAAGTTATAATTGTATCTGAGGTAGGTAAGCAGATAAAATATGCTTCCCAACCTATTTATTTTCATGCTTTCTTTTATCATTTAACGATACCACTTACAACAGAAAGGGGCATTAGGTCACTATGGATATAAAGGTGATTGAGCTAATTAATTTCCAATTTAAGATTAAGGAAATCTGCATAAGGAATCACATTTGCACCCGTTCACCTTTTTTCATTGACATCTAAGCAAGTTCATAACTTAAATCTTAATGTATACCCTCAAGGGAATTTCCCCTTTTTCCCATGTTGTGGGCTAATTCCTATTAAGGAAAACAAAATCGTATGTTTCTAACATAGTTGAATCACATATGTAGAATTATAAACAAGGTTAAAACACATACATCCATGTAAATTAATTACAACCCCTTTTGTAATGATAGAGTGTCATGAGATTATTAACTTTATAAGTTGCATCTCTTCTAGAGAAACTTATTCAACCAACAACTCAAACTCCTACCCCAACCATTACATAATATTTAAGTATGTGAGCTACCTTCCTTAATTAGATTAATACTTATCATTTCAGCCCAATTCATGCCAAGAAAGTATTTCTACAAGTATTAATAGAATTCACACATCTTTTATTCATCAGGGAGGAGTTATACATTTACTAAGTCCAAATATTTCATATATCATAAATTACCAAACAACATCATAAATATCAAAAAATGTCAAAACAACATCACCTATTCATTTCCAATTAAAACTTTTTTTTCATCAAGTACATCTTAGCAATGAAGCCTTTTTTTTTATCCTAGTAAACATTCGGTCTCCTAAATAAAAAAAATGTAACTTATAATAAGTCTTTCTCTTGTCATATTTTATGTAGTCCATCTACAAAGTTTCTAACACGAGTCAGTTCATTGAACAGAGCATGATAAGCACTAAATCATTAAAACAATGTGATTTTAGCTAATTGTTTCATAAAAAGAACCCTAATGTTATGAAAAAAAATCCTAAAAAAAATTAGAAAGACTCAACCAAAATGAGTAAAATCCCAAATAAAAGAGAGAAAAATAGATATACTTAAAATCAAAAGCAATTTAAGGTCATGAAATCTATGACTTTATCCTTCGGACATCTATTTTCCTTTCATCAAAAAGCATTTAAACAATAAGTTAAGAGGAATAAACATTTCATCTGATCCTCATTATTACTTTCATATATTCCTTTTTTAAGTTTCCTCACTCAGTTAAACTTGTTTAATAGAAGAAGGTAACTACCTAAAACTATCTTTTAGGCATAACTCAACATAGAAACATTTATAAACATTACTTTCCATCCAAATATTTCATTAACCTAAATTCATCCTAAAGTCTGAGATGCCATCAATCATAAATAAGATCATAAGAATAAGTAAGGATAATCCAAATCATCATAATATTTAATGTGTCCCTGATTGCAGTATCCTAATACTCAATCTCAGAATTAGGAACCAATTCAAGTTGAAATTTAAAAGCAAGCTAAATTAGATCTCATAAAAAAGTAAGATTACTTTTAACAAGAAACAAGCTAACGTTCAAATATAAAAAGATACATCATTGCTAACATTACTTAAGAGAGCAGAATGGTTAAGTTTAAAACTTAGACAAGACTCAATATTCCTTCCAAGTATTTTCAAAGTTTTTCTCTACTTCCCTAAGAAAATTTTTGCACTCAATCTTATCAAATGGTCAAGAAGTTACATAAACGTAATAGACCAGAGAAGGGACAACAACTTTACCAAGTTTAATAAGCTGTAATAAGATTAAAGAGAGAGAGAGAGAGAGAGAGTGGAAGGTTGCAGTATTCATAGATATTTTTAGGAATAAGAGTGAACTTTAAGTAACCAAGAAAACTACATTAACAAATTTTAGATCACTTACGACCCAAACCAAAATCCAATCAGAGATTTACCCAAGGTTTGAATTTTATGAACACCAAAATTCTAGGAGAAAGGAAAAGGAATGAAGAGAGAAACATCTATCCATTACCTATCATCATTCAAGGAGATGGGTTTGATAGAATCAATTCCCACTAAGATAACAAGTAATTCATTTCCTAAAATACTCGGAGGAGAAAGGAAAAGATGAATAGTAGGATTAGTCTGAAACAGACTTCCAATAAACTCAAACCCTTAAATGAATAGAAGTACACATTTCGACATTAGCCAAACATGAGAAATCGTTCCCCCAATCACAAAAAGCATTTGCCTCAATCCTAAAATACTTGGTACCAAGCTCATTGGCCCAGGATCTAAGAAATATGCCAAGAAATTAACATCGAGAACAAGGTCGACAAAACTTATTATGAATTCTAGTGTATCAAGCAATAAACAGTAATGATTAACCGATACTCAAGGGAGTTTCCTTACTTATCACAAAGTGTGAAATTCATTGATTACCTTAAGACCCTAAATAATGGAAACAGAATAACATTTCCACTTACATTTCTCAAAAATCAGACTTTCATATAACAATTATTCATTTTGAGAGGTTAAAAAAGAATCCCTTTACGGTTCTTTAATTAACAACGAGAAAAAAATCATGCAAGTCCAAATAAGCATACAATCATTTACCATGAAATACCCACAATAAAATTTATTCTTCTACAATAACAACAAAGTCGAAATTCTAAAACAGGAAGAAATACACACAATAACCAAAACTACAAAATCACATACAATGATAAGATTTCAGACAAGCATCATTTGAGTCTTCTATCAAAAACCCAAGAAAATGTTTAAGAAAGAGTCACTGAAACTATCTTCCCAAATGAGTCATGCAAGATCCTAGGAATAGGTAAGATATTCCAAAAAGTTTCCCTACCTGAATTTTTCCGACGATGAATCAAAAAGATCGTTTAAAACCCCCCCAGTTTAAGAAAACCAAGTTACCAACAAGCTTCAAACACTTTTAACTATGATCTCCTATAGATTTCTACTTTTCTTTCAAGCCTATGCATGAAGATTAAAGCAAAATCCAGCTACCCAAGCATGAAAACCGAAAACCCAAAACACACTCTCCACATTCCAAACAAAATTGATGATACATTCCAATAAAAATAACACAATAACCATAAGTAAAAGAATCTCATCAAAATAACAAAACTAGATTATTCCCTAAGAGTAGAGTTGTTTTTATGAGCATTTAAGTAAAATCATAAAACTTAATGGATAGGTCCTATCATGCATGATAGCGCTTCGCCTTCTCTGTTTCACAGAAAATCTCCAAGAAGAGCTTCAATCCTTCCTTCAAAATGCCAACAACACTCAAAATTCCTCTTTCTCTTCCTTATAGCTTCTCAATTCCATCTTCTTCTCAATGTCATGCAAGGTAGGAAAGTTCATGCATAGATAACTTGCATGAAAGAATCAAACTAGATTTTCGAAGAACAAAAAAGCGACATGCGAGCTTAAACTCCAAAAACAAAATGAACAACAAAACCAAACCCATCTATCTTCTTCCTAGGTGGTTTCATGAAATTTGAAAATATTAAATGCAAGTAGGACTATCAGTCCTCCCAATTTTCCTGCCACCACCACCTCTAATTCCAGTGAAGACTAAGTTTGAAATTACGTGCATCCAAAACTTTGGCGTATATTCCAACTCATTCATATAATTTTCCCTATACCCTTGCCAAATTTGGTAGTTAAAAGAGATAAGGACTCATTAACTCACCATAAATTCCTAGGATTCGCTACCTCCCACTTACCCCTCCCATGTCATTCCATAGGCCCCTTTAGGTTAGCCACTCACTTTAGGTTAGGCTCAACATTAATTTAGGAACCAACATAGGTCCATAGGTATATGTCTTTAGTCTTAGGTCAATTAATCATCAAAATAACAATGAATTTAGTAACTTAGGTTAGGTTACTCATTTTAGGATAAGGTTCCTAATTTAAGGAACATGGTGTAAATAGGTCCCAAGTTCCCTATTAAAAATTACATCATACCTAAATAGAAAAGAGGAACCAGATTGTTAACACAATTCCAATATGAAGAAGATATCCAAGGAGAGGATCGTTCATGGCCTTCACACATTTAAGGTCCAGAAGCCTTCCATCTGTCCATATTGGACACCATGACAACAAGATTTGAAAATTTAGAAGCATACCTTGGATCAATGAATTTGATCCAAGGTGATGTTATTTTGAATCTCATGAATTATGAAAATTGAAACTCAATTTCTCAATCCCAAGTAGTGAATTATTCTACACAAAAAGAGATGGGTTGCTCCATTATAAAATTAATCAAAACATGTCAGTAATGTAACTATTTCTACAGATAACATATTACCTACTGCAAACATGATTTCATAAGTCATAAGAGTACATCGTCTTAAGACAAAATCACATGTCAACATTTGAACCTTCTTTAACAGAAGTCATCATAGATACCATTCATGCTAGAGGCATTACGGTGAGAGCACAAAGATTTGTTTGGGAAGACTTATAAATTTAATCATTCAAAAGAGTGATAATTTTGTCGTATATAGCCCAACACATTTACGGTTAACACATATAGAAACGGTGTAAATTGACAATTTTTCCTTATGGATCTTTGAAGATTAAAAGAATAATTAAGAGAACCATAAAAAATAATTCTAGCAAAGGAATCAACAAAGGGTAGTTTGACATGATTAATAAATCTTGTACCAAAACGAATCCATTGCAAAATTTTAAGTATAAAGAAAAATCTAATTAAGTGATAGGATTTTTCAAAAGAAAGCTTAATAAGTGATGGATCTTGCTCTAAGTGTAGACAAAAAAATTTATTAGCATGCACAAATGATAAGATTATGCAACCAAACCAATACAAAATATAACACAACTAATTATCTACCTCTGATTGAGAAATATGAAAAGGAAGGGAAGAAAATTTACATGTACTTACCTACAAGTGGAATTCTCTTCCTTTTCTACTTTGGATTTGCTCCTTGGATTTTACTTTCTTGGATGTATGCAATATGAGCTTCAGATCTTTGGAAAAATTCCAACAGCACCTCCCCTTGATAAATTGCTTGATTGAGCTCACTAGATTGTTTTGATGATTGCTTAGATTGCTAGAAAATTGGGCAGCATATACTTGCAAATTTTAGAGATGCTTGCCATGGAGGGTGGCACCTCTATTTATAGTTGGAGGAGTAGAAATGGATGGTTGAGATTTTTCCATGGTGGATTAGATCAATGGTTGAAAATGGATGAGAGGGGAGGGTGTAGAAAATTATATATTTTCTTAGAATCCTCTATTGAATTTAAAATTCAATAGAATAGTATTTTTAATTTGAATATTTGAATAAAAGGAGGAAAGATGGAGAGACTTATAGAATTAGAAGTCTCTAGATTTGGGGGCTCATTAAGTGGTGATTAGGTGAGATTAATTACATTTAGTGAGGGTGATTAGATGGAGAGGCTAGGCATAACATAGGTATAGAGTAGGTGGTAGGTGGGTGAGTATTTTTAAATTAGAGGAAAATAGTTAATGAGGTTTATTTAGTATAATGAATGAAATATTAATAATTGTATTAATATTTCTAAGGGTATAGATGGGATGTGTAGAATATGGAATGATTGGAATGTGATTGTATATGATATAATAATTAGTTAAATTTATAATTAATTATTATAAGGTCGGTGGTGGGGATGGATAATTATTTAATAATTGGTGAATTATTTATTAGATGACTATGTCGACATTTTACATGTCTACATTTTTTCCCTCTTTGAAGGATTATTGCGTAGCAATGATCATTCAAAGAAGAAGTAGAAGATGATAGGATAGTCATATGATGCCCCCTCGAGTGGGTAGGTGGGGAGGAACGAGGCGGGTAGCCACTCGAAAAGAAAAGAGGGTTAAGTTAGTTGGTGGAGAAATATTAGAATGAGGATATAGGATATTAGGAGATATTGAGAGGTAAGGAGGGAAGAATGGTGAAAGGAGAAAGCTGGAGAAAAAGGAGAAGGTAGGGAGAGATAGAAGAGTGAAGGGAGAGGAAGAAGATGGAGAAAGGTAGAAGAATAAGAGAGGGGGAGAGAAGAGTAGAGGAAGTCTAGAATTAGAAGGAATTAGAAGAAAGAGAGGGGAATTTAAGAGATAGGGGATTTGATGTGTGATGAGGGGGATATTTGTGAGGACGTAGAGTTTGGGATGCCCGATCAAGGATGATGATGTCGAATTTCGGATGTGGATTATGAGGACGCCCCCGAATTCAAGGGTATATGACATGGGTGATTAAAAGATGTTAGATTTTGATGAAGGATGAGATGGATTTTGAGGAGATTGATTGCAGTGCCAAAGATAATAGGGAGATGTGTTGTCATATTGTGTCCATTGTATCATCATTAGCATTTTTGGTCAAGATGCACCTAGGTATAATGACCATGATGCTTTAACTTCTTAGATGCCTCTATTTTGATGGCATTAGACAAATTGAGATAAAGAGGGTCCTCATATCATTGGACTAATAAAAGTGGCCTCATATCATTAGCCAAGTGCTAAAAAAGGAAAAAGTGGCCTCATATCATCGGCCCAAAAAAGTAAACTTATTCAAAAAATACAAATTACAATGGTATTTTGAATTTTTAGAATTTTTAGATGTTTAGAATTTTTTGATTCTTTGAATTTTTGATTTTTAGATTTTTTTCAATTTTTGGATTTTTATTTTTAGATTTTTTTATCTTTTTGGATTTTTAATTTTTTTAGACTTTGATTGATTGATTGATTTATTTTAATTTTTTATTAGGGTTATAGAGGTGGAAATTTGATGAAGGTAGGAAGAAACGGAGGGAAAACAAAGTTACAGGGTGTGAGAATGGGCTCGTGGAAGGTTGGGGGTCATCGCGGTAGGTATATAAGGTTTTGGGGACCACGGGAGGGTCATTTTCACCACGTCGAGCTTGAAAACGAGAGCTCAAGAGGAAAAAATGGCATATGATAGCACCGCAAAGTATAGGGCGGACCTCGTGAGGAGTATCGGTGGCAGGAGGCGGCACATCCGGTGAGTTTATAATTTCTTTCATGCATTAATTTTTACGTTTTTGAGATTTTAGGTGTGTTTAGGGCTAAAATGTGTGTTTAGCGCATCTGAGGCCCTAAAGTGGCATGTATGGTCTAAAAAGTAGCGCATATAGCTGGGATGGGTGGAAGAGATGCGAAATAGTGCATTGGTGGTAGGGCCGGTGTAGGTTTTAGCATATTTGGTTAGCTTTAGCACATTTGCGGTAAATAGTAGCACATTTAGGCCGGGAAGATTGTTATTTTATTTTAGCGCATTTATTTTTTTAATAGCATATAGGGATGGGATGGTTATGTGAAATAGTGCATATAATATGGTTCAACGTATATAGATGATAGAGTAGTGCATATGTTATAAGAAAGTAGTTGATGTCATTTTAGTGTGTATAGGACATGGATCGGCACATTTATTTTGGATTAGCACATATGTGTGGTCTAGTAGCCTATTAATATTTAGGGGGAAGGGATGATGTTCTTAGAATAGATATGAAATGGGAAATGTGGAAGGATGATTTATGATAGAATAGAGATAAATTCTAATAGATTGTATGTGTGTAAATGGTATTAGTGCCTGTTTAGGTGAGACATCGGTGATCGAAACATTGCGGTATCTATTGGGAGGCGCAGATGTAGAGGCAAAGGAGGAGGATGTGGCATTGCTGCATATGTTAGGACTATTATATGTAGCAAGGATGTCGGTGATACGAGGTAGATCGATCTCATTGTGATGTGACCTTGGTAGAGCGATGGCATTCATAGATGAGCACCTTCTAGTTACCAACATGTGAGATAGCAGTGACATTAGAGGATTTATATCGGATATATCGATTTCCAGGTAGAGGAGAGGCTATAGTGTGGCAGAGAGGTAGACTAAGTGAGATACTTGAGATTATTGTGAGATATAGAGGGTGCTCCTTGAGAGGGGGTTAGGATAGATTTGGGGATGTATTTTAGATAGGGGTGGATGGAGTAGGTACCATTGTTATTATGTTCACTGATTAGTTGTATATTATTTCTAGATGGTGGGGGAAGATGGTTCAACTTTGGTTTAGCAGAGGTAGTGCATTCTATGTGGTGGGAGGAGACAATATTTTACTAGGATTGAAAGAGTGCTTGACGTTTATATTGATATGCAAACTAGGTGGTGTATGGTGGTGGGGGGAGTATTGGTGTTGGGACACTTTTACAAGATATGGAGTTATGATCATATAGCTATTGGGAGACCGATTGGGGTCGACGTTAGCGTGGGGTGGGGAGCCATCAGTGTATGGGTGGCGGATGGTGGGAGGCAAGCGTGAGCATCTAGGAGAGTTGTTGTGGTATCGATGTCAGTTTGATGAGTTACAGGCTGGTGATATTACATGGAGACCTTACCATCAATATGAGGTATGGGAGGGAGAGCATCGACATTTGGGGAGGGTTCAGTCACCGTATTATATAGTTGGTGGTCATCCATACACAGTGGAGAGATATCGACCTGATAGGGTGCTACGATAGTTTGGTATAGTACAGGGCATACCCACAGGTCGGCATGTATTTACACGTACGACTCAGGAGGTGGGTGTGTGGGGTGGTGTGATTCCCGAGGTGGTGGCTAGGGTGAGTTTAGATGAGGTGCAGGTGATAGCATGGGTACCATTACCAATAGTGGAGGATCCGGGAGTATCCTTGGGGTATACAAAGTGGTGGGAAAGGATCGAGGATAATATGTTTGACGAGCTGACGAGGATGGATGATATTTGTTCATGGTCGACGATAGGTTTATAGAGGATTGTCCTGGATGACGAGACAATGGTTTTGCATTAGCCATAGGCACAAGTACATGAGGAGGATGCACAAAGGGAACCACCAGTCATTATTTTGGGTGGCCCACCAAGAAAACAACCAATGTACGAGTCCCTAGACAGAGTGCAAAGATGCCCGAGATAGAGGTGATGGAGGTGGATGATATAACAGAAGTCACTTCATAAGGTGCTTATTACGTAGGACCATATGGTAGGTTCTACATGTGTTATCCGATCAAGGATGGGAGGGGATGGTTTAGGAGGAGGGGATGGGGTAGGAGGAGGAGATGGAGATGGAGGGGATGGAGTAGATGGGGATGGAGGAGGAGTTGGAGATTGAGGAGGAGATGGAGGGGGTGGAGAGGGTGATTTATAGTTACATATAGAGATGTTAGAGAGGGACATGCAAGCACGGGTAGTAGAAATAACTAGCCTATGGGCGAGATGTTGTGAGGATGAGAGACTTGCATGGTTTTATTGTGATAAGTAGGGAAGAGGGAGAGTGATATTACATGGTTGGAGTCGAGAGATAGCCCGATTAGAGCAGGGGGCCGGGACCGTACTATATAGTACGAGGGGACGGATGTCATGGATATCAAGATGCTTACGAGGGAGAGGTATGGGCCTTTAGATAGAGGGGTAGGAAGGAGTGGCACACGAGTGTATCTCAAGCTACGAGGGACAAGCTGCAGGGCCTAGTGCTTTAGGGAGATTAGGGTAGATGGGGCCGCACAGGATAATATCACTATAGTACTACTAGGTAGTCTTAGCGAGAGGCTCGATATTATGAGGATATGGTGATGTAGGATTAGCCAGATTACATGTGTTATGTTGATTATATAACCGGAAGTGGACATGTCGAGGATCAAATCGGAGATCAAGTCGATCTTCAACTTCTAGTAGTACTTGCGAGTACACAACAACCTCCTCAGCATGTAGGATATAGGTAGTTACGCATAGTGCTTGTATATATGTGTATATGTATAGTAGTAATTTTTTTTATGATGACCTTGCATGGTCACGATGGTGATATATGTACAGATGATTTATTTTTGATGGCCAGTTATATATATGATGTAGACATTTGATGATATTTGGGTTTGTGTTTGTAGATGTGATCTTGATGATGGATATGGTATGGATAGATGATTGGTTATGTTTAAGATATTGATGATGTATTTTGATGTCATGGATTTGGGATATGTTGGATTTTTGTAGATGATAGATTATGGTTATAGATGTGTGCGTAGTATGATTTCTAGATGGTTAAAATGTAATGTTGGTTCTTTTTATGTTGATCATATGTGTGAATATGTATTGATATTAGTTGATGATGATGATGTATTTCTTGTGACTAGATTAACAATGTGTGGATTTATATGATGAAATGGGATGTTATTTAATTTATGTTGTGGGAAATAAGTTATTATGATGTATTGATTTAGTTTATCATGGATGTTGTATGTTGCATATCTGATTTTTTTATGGTTGTATATATGATGATGACATGATGTAATGATGAATGGTGATGAGATGATATTTATTTTGTGGTTATAAGTATGTACTTATTTACGATGTGGTGCATGCATGTTAGTAAGGAATATGAGTAATAGTAAATTATGTATGTGAATATATCATATGTACAGTGGATATGGGTATTAAGTGTGTTTGAATTTTGTATAAGGTATTTACAGTAGGATGGCAGAGAGAAAAGGAGAGTGATGTGACACGAGTGATGATAGACGAAATGGGGAGTTTGAGAGAGAGAAATGAAAGCCTCAGGATCTTGTAAGGGTTGCATTTCTTGACAGTTGTGGGAGACTCCTAGAATTTTATTTCCTAGGGGATGAGTAATGCAACCTAAATGAGGATTGGGAGAGGTATTCCCATTCATGATAGATCCAATGCGACATAGGGGGATCAGGAAGAAGTTCTGGATATAGATAGTGGATAGGATAGTTTAGGATGAAAATGGTGGATGGGGATATGAAGGAGGGGAAGGGGGTGATATGCCCCTAGTGTGCTTGTATAGTGAATTATAGAGTGCTAGTAGACGAAGGATCAGATTAGATGTTACCATAGCGTCGGTAGCTAGTTTTCACTATGGTACTTTCCCAAGGCACCACGGAAGTGGTTTTCACCATTAGACAGTTTTATTTTATTTTTTGGAGCGTTAGGTACTTAAATATAGAAGAGATGAAGATGCATGATATTACTGTTGGTCCGAAAATCAGGGTGGGCAGATCTATGACCAGACGAGCCAACATTGTGCGGTATAGCCCTCTTTGAGTCAAAGAAAGTGAAACTGGTTTATTACTATTCTACTAGCAGGAATCTATGCAAGTCTCACAATATTCTACCTTTAGGGGTTGGGATCTCATCCCAAGTAGAGGTATTTCCAACTGTGAAAGAAGGGAAAGGAATGAGGTGGGGAGATGGGAAAGATCTGGAGGAGAAAAGAAATGAATTCCAAAGCAAAAAGGTCAGAAGGTCTATGATTTGGGTTGGTAGTAAACAGAGCCGAACCTACTTGCATAGATGAATAAAGCAATACTGATGAATAAATGACAACAAAGTAGAAGTAGATTCAACGAGATCTAACATAAGAAAAGGTCTGATGTAAAACACAAGTATTCAGCACAAAGTCTAAATATTGTATTAATATTTGTTTTTGTTACAAAAAGTTCAAAGTCTTTTCTTCTTACTTCTATTTTTCATCTGAAAAGTATCCACACTTGAATACAACAAGTATTCAAGTATTTATAGAAGAAGAGAAGAAAAGAAGGAAAAAACAAACCAACCACTTAATTACAAAATATCTTAAAGTCATTTGTTGACTTTTGACAACTTGGTGGATGACATCATCCCATGGTGCAACATGGATGATGTCATCATTTGTGTCAACATACTTTTAGATATTTACAAAGAGAAGATCGAGAGGAATGAGACTATTCATCGTCATCCTGTGGCTGAAAGGGGGTATCCTGCTTCTGCTGCTGCTCAGGAGACGTGATGTGGAACTGGGCATGATATTCCATGAACTTGCTGATCATGGGCTGAAGTTGATCCTGGGAAGGATCCTTGTGATGATCACTGATAGCCTCGCAAGTTTCCGTCATCTATCCAGTGAGCTTTGGAATATTCATTTTCTGCTTCTATCGCACCCTATGAAGTCACGGCAGGTGCCGGAGTTGTTGATGGATTCGGCATCGAAAGTGACTTACGGCTGGCCCTTGCGAAACGATCTCCTTGAAGATCCGAATAGTTTCATCTGCCTTTCTCAAGCGAAAGAAGGAGTGAGCAAGCCCGGAGACATTCTCAGGACAATTTTCTCCATTTGATGCATTGCATCTAGGGCTTCCTCCTTGATTTTGTCAATCTTTTCCAGGACAAACTCCAACTGATCGACCCGGTAGTCCAGAGTAGAAAGGATTTTGTTGAGGGCTCTGGGGTGACCGAAGATCGTTGAACTTGACTGGATCTTCTGGTGAGCAGATCAAGCATTTTCTAGGAAGGTCTCATGTTATATCCTGGCATGGTCCAGCTCTTCGGAGATAGGTCCTGCAATCACCTGGAGCTCTTTGTTTGCCCAACTAATATTCTGATACAATTTGGTGAACTTGGCGATTACTCCCTCACTTTCTTTGAGGATTTGGCTTCTCCAGGTGGAAACTGCCATACCCTGCTTGCCGATTTTGGTGTATTCATTTATCTTATCCTGGCTCGAGAGGCTCGGGAGTTTTGGCGGCGATTGTAGGAGGTGCACTGCCCATTTTCTGCAAGGTGTGGAGAAGATGTTTATTTTGCTCCTTTAATAGCCTCTTTTCTTCCTTTGCTTCCTGGAGCTTCTTGCAAAGGGTGTCAAGTGCAGATAGGGCCTCTCCTTGAAGGCTTTCTGAAGACATCCCCGTTGTGACTTGGGTCACTATATAATCTGTCGAAGACAGATCCTTTTTATCCTTTAAAGGATTGGGATACGCTATCTCCATTACTCTCTCTCTCCTGATGCACTCTAAGAGAAGCGGGTTATAGGTTTTTGCTTCCCGTCCCCCTTTGATGGGATGATGGAGAATTCCATCGGTGCATGGGAAGGAACTTTCCTCTTTTTTGGCTCGAGATCTTTGAGAGATCCATGTTGGACTTATGGGAGAGGGACCAGAAGTAGAAAAGGGAGCAGCTGCAGTAGTAGAGGGAAAGTGCATTGAGACACTTGGAGGCGGCATTGAGAGAGAGGCCGAGAAAGTGCTCACGGGAGGAAAGATACTACGGGGGAGGTAGACATGGGAATGGAAGGGAGGCGAGAGATGAGGGAAGAAATTGTGGGGGACAGCTCCGTGAGAGAAGAGAAGATAGATGAGCGAGGAAGGGGGAACAATAGAAGATGGGGAGAGGATACGACGAAAGGAATGGTCACTTGGGTCACGCGAGGAGGAAGGAGGAGAGGGAGAAGGGATAGAAGGAACCTCAAGATTTGTAGTAGTGGCAACATCACGAGTGGATGTGCCCATCATAAATCTTTGGCCACTTCTTTCTCCTGGGAAGCCGAGAGTTACAACTTGTTCTCGTGTGGCGAAGGGGGACTCTCAGGAGCCTCTTCTTAGGCAGAGCTTGACTCGCCCTCTTTGTCTTTGCCCTTACCCTTTGGCAGATGTTTTGGCCTGGAAGGTGCATTGCCCAACGGAGATGTGGTGAAATCTACCCCGAGGTAGATGAGGCCATTCATCTGCACCCCGAAGGCTTTCTATTCTCCACAGAGTTTCTTTGACCCTTTCTTGATAGTGCAGGGCGCTTTAGTTCTATCAATTACAATGGCAAATGGCTAGTTATCCCCATCCGTGTCAAGATATACCTGATCAACTTCTTGATCAGTAGTTTGATAACCTTTTGGGACAATGGCTACACTGTATTGAATGATTTCGGCTAAAGCCAAGCGGGAGTGATCCTTTCTTCTGAGCTCGACCTCGTGATACAGGTCGATATAAATGTCCTCGATCTGCGGAATGTGGATTGGATCGAGTTTGGCCCTGGGAAGGCAATTTCTTGGATCGAAAGTGGGCCTTGCTAGGAAGTTGTGCTTCAGATTGAGTAGTTCTAGCTCTGCAAACATCTCCCGGGCTTTGTGGTGGGAAAGACAAGTGTACCTGCCCACTGTGAGGGGGAAAGGAGTTCCACCCTTCTTTCTCTTCAAACACTTTTCATGGTAGGTTATGAGGTACATCTGGATAGCTCCAACGAGATTAACTTGGGGCCGGCATATCTTGGCGATTTAGTGGGTTCCCCCAAGAAGTTGGCTGCCACGAGATAGGTAAAGGTGGAAAATTGCGTGAATAAGGCCCCCACTTCTCTGTTCTGCAACAATGCTCTTGGTCATTTCTTGTGAGTCATGTTTGGCCTCAAAAGTGAGACGATGCCGTAGAAGAAATCGTTGTTAATCTTTGTAAACTGTGAAATACTATTTTCCAGCTTCAGCTCTGGGTAGTATTCATAGATTTTTACTTGGGGCCAAACCCCGCATTGCATCAATGCTGGATAATCCCTCTCTGAGGCTACAACATAAACTATGTAGAAGTTCATGTAGAACCTTCCCGTTGTAGTGAGTTGTTGGAGCTTCTCGGATATAGTGCTGCTTATGATCTCCGCCCACTCAAAGCGTTGATTTGGCATGTTCTTGTTCATTGTCTCTAGGTACCTGAGCATCCATTTATGGAAGTAATGGGCATCAGAAAGCCCAAATACTCTACTTAGGAATGTGATGGTATCACTTAGTTCCTCGGAGAAATCACTTCGGTGAATAACCTATGGCCATCTGGTTACCACCTTCTTGTTCTTCAGGTACACCTCATTCATCAATTGCATGCACTGGTCTTCATTGTCCTCCCAAGCCTTGGTGCAGTCTTCTTGGCTTACGGCCACAAAGTGCCGGTGGTGAGGAATGCCAAGCATAATTTCGAAGTGCAGGTAGTGAGGTTGATCACAACCTCACCCTTCTCATTTTGGACACACCTCGTGTCTTTGTTGTAGCATGGGCCACTACCATCATGAATTCGTTGTTTACTGCACTTTGTGGCGACTAGGATCCCCTCAACAAAATGTAGGCCACTTTGCCTACCAATAGCGGTTTGTCCATCCAGGGACTTCCTGTGACCCTCACAGTTCGGCCCCGAGAAATCTTCCTTATCAATGTGACCGAGCTCAGAGTCTCTTATATCCAGTCACATTCTACACCAGGATCGGGCATCCCGACCCTCTAATATTTGTAATTCATCTCTTCCTCTGTAAGCTTGGCTTTACCCTTAGACTTGGTTGGCCTCTTGCTTGATGTAGACATATGTAGTTCGAATTGATTGTAGTATCTGCAAGAAGAAGAAGCGAAACCCAACGAAAGAGCCATGTTAGCTGTTAGATCTCCCATTAAAGCATGACAGAAGGAAGAGTTAGCAATTTTAAGGCCTCGGGCGCAGGGCGCATGAACACTGCAAGTTGTAGGGTTAAATAGTATGGCACATGAAGAATGGTGTTCTGAGGAAAAATCAGGCGCGAAGGGTGCAAGGCACATGGATGCGGCACATGACATTTTGTTGTGGCAAGCGGAGGGTGTACTGTGCCATTTATATGTGTTTTATACCAAGCGCAGATAATTTTCATGTTGCACGGGGATAGGATTCACCAAAGGGTGTAGGGTTAGTGTGTGTTACATCATTTTACGTGCGCAAAAGTGAGTAACTTGGCATGGGGCATGAAAGGTTTACATGACATTGTATTCTTGTAAAGGGGATGCTTGCTACGCCATTTAACGTAGTTTTATACTTGGCGAAAGTAAGGCTGATGTAGCATGGGTGCAGGGTGTGCCAATGGTGTAGGTTTATTGGGTGTTGCAAGTAAGGAAAGTGCACCATCACGGGCGCAAGACTTGTATTTTATGCAGCAAGCATGGTGAATGCGCCAAGAGGAAAATGTAGTCTAACACGAACTTTTAAGTCTTCTTTCTTTCTCTGGAGGGGTTTGCATGTGTTTTAAGCCTCTTCTGTAGGGTTTTTGGATGGTGAAGAGGGCATACTAAGGAGGTCCAAGTGATTTTTTCTAAGGTAGAGTCCACCTTACCAGTAGATCTGGAAAGAGGAGGAAGAGCATGGGGGAGAAGGACAACAAGAACAAGAAAAAGAGGGGTTTACAAATCCATGCCTCCTACTACACAAACAAACAACCAACAGATAAAAACACAAGAGGAATAAGGACCACCTACCCGGAATATATATAACGTGAGAGATGAAGCGGGGTCCATGAACATGATATGAGGATGACAGGCGTGTTGGGAGTGCGAGAGAATAAAATCTATCACGTGTTTTTAATTCTGAAAGTGACAGGGCGGATGCGCTTATATATAGGCAAAGGTGTAATAAATGCACCAACCAATTTTTAAGAGGCACATCAAAACACATCGACACTTCAAACTTTATGCCCTTTGGCACACCAAAACACGTGTTAACACGTTATTATGTGCACCTTTGGCGCAAAGAAAATACTGTCAACACCAAAATACGTGCACCTTTGGCACACCAAAATGCGGCGCAACAATCATGTTGTTGACATGAAGGCACATGCGCCTTGGCGCATGCAAGAAAGGTGCATCACGGGGAGGCGCACCAAAACATGTGTCGACACTTCAAAGGGTGCACCAAAGGAAATGAAAGGGAGTGCTTACTTACTCTGTGTTGCAAAGCCAACAATTTGATAGGTTTTGAGATGGTTGATGGCTTGGAGGCATTTTTCATCAAGGAGCTTGAGTTCTTGTAGGTAATGGACATGGTAGTCTTCATCATTGATGAGGTGCTGGAAGGAAATGTGAGAGGGATGGGATCTCGATCTCAATGGGAAAAATTGCTTATGTGCCAAAGACAAGAGAATATGGTGTGGCGCCGGTGGGAGTGCGGATGGATGTGTGGTAAGCCCACAAGGTGGGATATATTTGTGTATGCCAATCGCGTCCTACTTGATTGACTATTTTACTAAGGATGTGCTTGAGGGTCTTATTGGATGCTTCAGATTGACATTTGCCTTGTGGATAATAAGGGTAGAAAATTTGAGCTTGATATGGAATTTTTCACAAAGTTCGCGAACATCTTGATTTTTGAAGGATGTGTCATTATCCATAATAAGTGTGGATGGGACACCGTAGTGACAGATGATGTGGTTGAGGATGAATTTGGATATTTTCTTACCTTTGACATAAGTGAGCGGCATGACCCACTTGGTAAAGTATTATGTAGCGGTGATAATGAATTTATGGCCATCGAGGAAGTGGGGTTTAATTTTCCCATGAGATCTAGACCCCATGTAGAGAAGGGCCATGGGGTGGTGATGGGTTGTAAAGCTTGTGATGGTGCATGGATGAGGTCAACATGCTTTTGATAGGGCACACATTTACAGACATGTAGGAGCATGCATCTCTTTCCATGTTTGGCCAAAATAATAGCCGATGCGAGAAGTTTTTTGGTGAGAGCAAGACCATTGGTGTGAGCACCACAAGTCCCTGTGTGAACTTCTTGGAGTGCTGATTTGGCCTCTTAGGAATTTAAGAAATGTAGCAAAGTTTCGTCAAGCTTCTATGATAAAGGGTATCTCCAAGGATGGTGAAGCGGGAGGCTCATTGGATGAATGATTTGCGATGGTTGTGAGGGAGATTAGGTGGAAGGGTATGGTCATGTAGGTAAGTGTAGATGTCATGGTACCAGGGGGAATTAGGACCAACAATCTCACAAACCATCTTTGACTCAGGAGTATCATAAGTGGGAATCATTAATTGCTCGATTAAGAATTTGGAATTGGATGCGTCTGGAGGCATGTCTAGAAGAGAGGAAATGGTAGCCATAACATCTGTTGAATTTGTTACTTGTATGAGGGACTTGCTCAAATTGAATGTGCTTGAAAGTAGGCCTTGAAACTGTCGACCATTCATTTATAAGGAACCAAATTATCATCCTTGGTGGCATATTCATCATTAACTTGTTTAATGATTAGTTGTGAATCACCAAAGATATTGAGATGTTTAATATTCCATTGAATAGCCATTTTTAAACCAGTGAGAAGTGCTTCATATTCAACAATGTTATTAGTACAAGGAAAAATAAACTAGAAATCTTTAGGAATTAAGTCACCTTGAGGAGTAATAAATAGGATACCTGCTCCCGAACCATGATGTGTAAATGATCCATCAAAGTACAATGTCCATATGTCTGATCCTACAATTGTACATATGGCTTCATCTGGAACCATGTGGTGAGTGGTGTAGTATCAGAAATCAGGAGCTTCTACCAACTAGTCAGCTAGTACTTTTCCTTTAATAGCTTTCTGATTAACATATTCAATGTCAAATTCACTTAGAAGCATGATCCATTTAGCCATTCGTCTTGTGAGATCCGATTTGGAAAGTAGATATTTAAGCGGATCTACTTTAGCTATGAGCTTAGTAGTATTATTGAGCATGTAATGTTGTAGCTTTTGAGAAGCAAAAGACCACAACAAGACAAGATTTTTCCATAGGGGTGTAGTTGAGCTCATATGTAATTAGTGTTTGGCTTAAATAATAGATGGCTTGTTCCTTTCCTTGACTATCATGTTGCACTAGAAGGGCTCCCAAGGCATGCTACATGGCAAATATATAAAGTAAAGGAGGTACCCCTAGAGTGGGAGGTGCCAAGATGGGAGGATTCATCATATATTCCTTAAGTTTATCAAAAGAGGATTGACATTCCTCATTCCAATGAAATTTTGTGCCCTTTTTCAGTAGATGGTGGAATGGATGACATTTGTAGGCCAACTGTGATATGAATCTCCTAATAACTTGGATATTTCCTGTAGGCTTCATAATTGTTTGAGATTTTTAGGTGGAGGAATTTCAATTACAAATTTAACTTTTTCTGGATCAATTTTGATTCCATCATCTGGAGACAATGAAACCGAGGAGTTTTCCAGATGTGATGCCAAAAACACATTTCTTGGGATTTAGATGAACTTTATATTCTCGAAGGCATTCAAAAATTTAGCGGAGGACTGCAGGATGTTCCTCATGAGTTTTGGATTTTCCCATAATGTCGTTAACATATCTTCTTATATTATATTATACATCATATCATGAAAAATAACAGTCATGGCACGTTGATAAGTGGCTATGGAATTTTATAGTCCAAAGGGCATGACTCGATAGTAATACATGCCCCAAGTTGTAGTGAAAGTTATTTTATGTTGATCTTCTTCTACAATTTTGATCTGATAATAACTAGAGAAACCATCCATGAGGATAACATCTCATGCCCAACAGTAGAGTCGATGATCATATCAATATTTGGTAACAAAAGATCTTTTGGGAAAGCTTTATTGATGTCACAGAAAATCAGTAAAATATGAATGCCCCCATTTTTTTGCCTATTAGGACAATATTGGAGATCTATTCAGAATAATCAATAGGTCGAATGAATCCGATGTCAAACAACCTTTTTAATTCCTCTTTGACAAGCAACACAACTCTTAGATGCATTTTTTGAAGCTTCTACTTGACTTGGTTTTATCTTTTCATACTACAAGATTATGGACCACAAGAGAAGGGTCTAAACCAAACATGTCTGCATAGGACCATGCAAAGATGTCTTATCCAAACTAATTCTTTGAGGAGTGCAGTGAAAATATTATTCTCTTCTATAGACAAGGATGCCCCCATCTATGATTTGAGAATATTGGGCACCCATCTTTATGAGATGCCGATATTGATCTCTATGGTTTCCTCAACTATAAATATAGAGCCATCTTATAGAGGTTGGGATGGAGTAGAAAAAGAGGGCGTGCTATGAGAAGAATTTGATCGATGACCGGGTCATCTTGGGGATTTGGGGATTCTTGGAAGAATTCAACGAGGGGATTGCTTCTTTTCAAGACGAGAAAAAAGATGGGGATGAGGATATTAAAAATTGGGATGGAGAAAAAGGGAGTGCTCTTGTGCCCCAAAATAGGCATCAACATTCAAACGTACTTAGAAACCCTTTTTGTGATCTCTAGTGGGTAGGTTTTCATGAGTTCCCATGAACTCAAGGATTGCTTCAACATTTTGAAACAAGTCAAGAGGAGGATGTTCCAATTATTGGTCTCATTCAATAATTTGTGGGTATGTATCTAAACTAAAAGAAGGTATGAGTCATCAATAAGCCATGAGGATGTCGGTATGGTGAATGAAAGTGAGTAATAGTGTGTTATGGAAGAGATTGGGTGTTTTAGGCAATTGGTCTTCTTATTGGATGTAAATGGAAATCATATCAATATTGTCAATGACCTCCTCAGTGAGATGGGGATGAGATATATTAGATTTGAAGTGAAGTGTCACTCGTGATGGAGTCATCATAAATGCTTATCACCAAGAGAGGTCAATATTAATCAAATTTAAGACAACGAAATGATATCACATTCACGTTGTGAATCCAGGTCATGTCCATCAAGGTTAGGAGATGAATGTTGAGGGGTTGGGATGCCTTTCTCGTAGTGACCTAGCCCTTTGTTATTAGGATAGGTGGAGTATCCCATATGGGTCATGATCCTTGTAGGAAGTGGATATTGATTATCCAAACAACAATAAGGTATAGAGTTGTCAATAAGCCATGAGGAATCACATCGTTTGTGAATCCAGTGAAACATGGCTCAAGGTACCATCATTTTTTCCTTGGACAAGTACCCAAAAAATGAAAGTGGATGAGCCCAACTTATATGTTTTCTTTAGAAATTGTTTAAATAGATCTTGTTGACTAATTAGCCTCTTGAGCCATTTAGGTGATTTGTGTATGAGGAACATAGGAAAGATAATGCTAAATTAGGAAAAGTTGGATTTCCACAAGTACATTTAAAATCAAATTTGATTTCACTTTTAGCTTATGAGTGATGGAGTGAATCAATTAAGGGGAGTAGATATGGGTGGAGTAGGTAAAAGAGGAGTGGATGATGAGGAGGTTTAGTGAGATGGGGATGAGATACTATTAATGGAGACATTTGAAAACTTTTAATTCATGGATGATAATGTTGTTGGGCAAGTTCTAAAACTCATTATATTCATGGGACAATAAGAACTTTTAGTGAGTTCTCATAACTCTCAACCTCAATGTCATGATAGTATTGGAAAGGTTGAGGGTCATCATGAAGTAATTTCAGTACCAACATGTTCAAATTTAAGACACTGATGGAATGTGGATGATATATTTTACATTCATAAACATAAACAAAATCCAAGGTCAACCAAAATAGAGAGTTTTTTTCATAGAAATGTGTTTAACAAAACCTCATTCATATTTATCACATGGACAAGATGTAAATTTTAGGGGTCGTAGTATGAGGAAAAGTGTATCGACGAGCACTAAAAGTTCCATAAACAAATAAGTCAAATGATGGGAGGGTAGATAAATCATTCATATTTGTTACACTAAAGATCTAACTTTTACGAGTCATTTATTGTATCATATGCTTTAATAAATGGAAAATGATTAGAAATGTTTTAACAAAACCTATTCTTGTTTTACCAAAAGATAAATCAACTATACCTGCAATCCGGGATGTATGAGCGTCTAAAAGTTCCACAAAGATTAAGGTATTTGATCAAAATATTAACACTCTTTTTTTTGAACATGAACATATCAAAATTATTAAAAACTTCAATGTAAAGAGGAAGGTTCTTGATTTGACTTGAAATATATCTCCTCTCCATATTTTGTGGAATGGAATCTTATGTTCTTACAATTGGAAAGGTCTTGTTAAGTGAAGGTAAGGTATGGGATCATTAGATATGGAGAGAGATTAGCAACAAGGGCTTGAAATTGTGTAGGATCGATATCAATGGGAATGTGTGCTTCTTGGAGGTAATTCTTTTCCCAAGTATAAGATGTCTTTCTTTCCAATGGATGATGTTTTTAAAAGTATGAATTAAATCCATAATGAGTATTTTTCAAGTAGATGATCAATGTGTTAATTTTATTTCTTTATTTCTGTTTTTGTTGTAAATTTCTGATATGTATGTAATTTCTGTTTGAACTCTGGTGTTTTTCCTCTTTCCTTTATTTTCAATTCAGAATTTCAATTTATGAAGTGTGTTTTATTCTACAAGTGTGATTTATTTCACCAAACTTTATTTCTACAAGTGTTCCTTTAAATTTCTTGCAGTGTGATTTATTTTATGCAAGTTTGGTTTCTATTTAAAGGAGTCATATTTCGAGATCTTCTTCTCTTAATGATACAACACAAACCCGGGGAGAGGATTGATGACCCTCATCACAACACATTGAGGGTTTTGAAGGACCTTTTACTTTAATGGTGGCTACTTGATGGGGAGAATGGTGAATATGGCCAATAAATGATGTATTGGAGGGGCTACGCGATGGTAAATAATGTGATTAGAGTGGTGAGCGAAGGATTCAGGTTTATTTCTAGACTTTTGTTATCCTTGGTTAGAAGCATTGCTCTGTCCATGATTAGGAAGGGGGTTTTGATATATCCCAAGTTTCTGATTTTGGGAGGAGGTGGAAGCATTATCCTCTATTTCAATCTCGCCTCGGTCGATAAGGTCTTGGATATAATTTTTCAATTTCATACATTGGTGCGTGGTGACCCCTTGATTTTATGGAACTTGTAGTATTCATGCTCTTTAAACCACGAAGGTTTGGGTTGGGACTCATCAATAGGTTGAGTTTGAGGAAAAACAACCATATTAGCAACGATTAGTTTATCAAGGATTGCTTCTAAGGATTCTCCAAGGGGTTGTATACTCATCACCTTACATCTTGAGTGGAATGAGGTTGTCCTTTAGGGACGGATATGGCAGCAGTGGTATGGATGTGTTGGACATTTTTAGTGTCTGTTACTCCATCACCAATGACATTTTTATTCTTATTAAAATACTTGGGATTTTCAGATGTAGAGGGTTGATTGGGTTGGTTATGATTTTCACGAGAATATATCTTAATAAGACCCTTTACGACAAGGGATCTCTCAATTTTCATGCCTTTCTTAATGATGTCATCAAAGGTGTTTGCACAATGGACTTGCAGATGGAATGCTAATTCCTGATGAAGGTTAGACACAAAAATGGTGACTAGTTGCTTCTCAGGTATATGCCATGGAATTAGGCTAGCAAGGGCTCACCATCATTGTAGGATGATGAGAAACTTTCACCATTTCATTGCTTAGTATTGTATAAATCAATCATTGTGACATCATGCTCTACATTGTAGGAGAAGTGTTTTATGATTTTTTATAAGTCGGAAATGTTGTAATAGAACCTTTGGGTAATCGAAGGAACCATTCTAAATCCAGACTGCCTAGACTTCTAGAGAAGAGTCTTAACAAATAGGAATCATCATAGGCAACTTCTTGACACAACATGTAGAACTCCTTGACATGTTCACGGGGATCTCCTTTTCTTTGTATTTTTCAAATTTAGGTGGTTCAAAATATGGTGGGAAAGGGACCCGTAGTATATCACGGTCAAAAGGATAAGGGAAAAGTTCCTCAAATTTATATTGACATCCTTGAGTGCCGAGTTGCAACCCCTGAAGCGTTTCCTTCATAGACTTTACTTCTTGCTCCAAGGTTGGTTCTAGAGGGTTAAGTGGTGGTGGTTTGAAATTGGGTTGGGAATGATGGGATCCATGATCATTGGATGGTTGTGGTTAAATTGAGAGGATAATTGGGTGATTTGATTTCTCATTTGTTGTAACTTGTGAAAATATAACTTCTTTGGATATATGGGTGTTATTCTCTCTGCCATCCCATCCATGTGCAATGTGATGGTGATTTGGATTAGGATAATATGTGGGGGTGGTCTTTGGCCAATGTCATCATTGTTGTCTGGGAGAAGACTATGGAGGTTGTCATGAGTGTAATCAAAAGGATGTTTTCCCCCATATGATATAATTGGAGTAAAAGGGCATCCTTATTCTTTTCAACAAAATGATTTAACATCTCTCTTCATCTTCCTTCTGTGAAATAGATGCTAGAGTCATCGTCACTACTAGTGTCAACCATAGTCTCTTCGTCTTCTCCTCTAGGTTGGTTTTCTTCGTTATTGACATCATAGTGATTTTGATTGAATAAATCATTTTCCATGTTGTGACTATTGTTTTCGTCATCATTTCCAGATTGAGATCGGGTTATTATTCACCTAGGTTCCATTAGATTTCTAATGTTGATGAAATGTGTGGGATGAAATGTTCTTGGGGTGAAAAATGTATGGATGAAAGGGAAGATTACAATTCTTATATGTTTAACCTTAGTAATTTATTCTTGCTTATAGGATAGAAGAAATTGGAGGAGAGAACAGAAGAAAGGATGTGCCTCGTTAGTAGAGGGCTTAAGATGTGCCTTGTTTATAAGGGCTTAGAAGAATAGGATAGGGAGTAAGGGTATTTGGCCTATATGCAAGATGTCGATTAATAAGATTAAGTTTGATTTAGCGAAAAGGATCGTAATTAGGATGTTTTAAGCTAAGTGTGATGATATGAGATTGTGGCAGGACTTAGGATAGGTGAATTATGTGATTGCTACATGTCCTAGAACCTAGGTTGATTAAGATTTCAATAGGAAATGTCAAATGATTAGTAGGGTAGGCCTTAGGTGGTTTAAGATTTGTGATAGCACACTTTAAAAGTGGAAAAAGACATGAATATGGTTAGTGAAGGTGGAATCTAGATGAATGTCTTGATTTGATTTTATAATATTTTTGTGTTTTTGTATTAATGTGAGGGGTTTTGTAAAAACTATTTATATGATAATGGTATATGTATAAAATCTTATATGGGTAAATATTTGATTTATTTACAAAATGTGGGTATAATATTAGATGGGTAATGTATGGTCAAAAATTTGGATGTTAGCAATATGTGGTGTGGGAAATTATGGTGTTATTTTATTTTGAAAAATTGTGGTCAAAACTATGATCCAAATTGATGGGTGATAAGTGTATGGTTTATTTACAAGAGTTAGTGTAGGGATTCTTACATTGGTTTTGACAAAACACTCAAACAAGTACACTCATGCATGCACAATCCTAACTAGTCAAGTGGGAGTACAATCAAGCTATAGCTCACTTTCAATACCACACACGATAGTGGCGCTCACTAAGTTGGCCCACCTTTACGTCAATGTGTGATTAGCTAGTGAGTGATCTTCGGTGGTTCCTTCCCCTACAATATAGCTCAATTATAGCCAAAGGCTACCTAGTCTAAGATAAATGAGTTCTCTAGGGTGTCCCCTATATACCTTATGGTATGGGGCCCAAATTTGTGTGGCAAGGATGTTGTCTAAGGCTTGGGTATTGGGACGTGGAAGCCCCTCACTTCATGTCATGCTTAAAATACATAAATGCTTAGCCAATAATGATAGTTTTCCTTGAATTTGTATACCACGCGGAACACGGGGTGTGTCTACATGTGTGTGGAGATGAAGCCCATGGTCACGAGACCCATAGGACTATGGTAAGTGCGTGGATGTCACTTCCATGTCACGTTACCCCTATAAAGAGAAAAAAGGGAGGAAGGTTAGCCACTTTTGATCCTCAAGATCATCTTAGGACGTGAGAGGAGAGCATACACGATGTCACCTTCAGGTTTAAACAAACAAGCACACAAAGTACAAAAAAATAAAATACAAAACTTAATCAAAATGAGATATTGGAATGGGGGTCTTTGACTTGGGAAATCTGCAAGATGAAAGGTTAGTAGTTTTAATAAAACCCCAATGCACTTGGACTACTCGGGCTGCAAGACAAAGGGTTAGTAGTCTTGGTTTGTTTTAATATCCTGCAACCACAAAATGTTAGGCAATATACATATTATTTTGATCAAGTGGAAAAATCGGCAAAGTTTCCCCTTGTTCTATAGTTTTTCTACAAAAACAGAATGTTAGATACTATAAAAATGTTGTGGAATGCAAAATATACAAGTTAATATTTATTACAAAGTCAAAAATGGTCTCTGTTATAAATGCGTTGTTACAGGGGACAAATGCGCTTGAAACAAGGAATAAATGCGCTAAAGTTTAAAACTTGCAAAAATAACATGTTAGTATTTATATGCGCTAATACATGCGTAATACATGTAGTAATGTGCTGAAATTCCTATCCTAAATTCTAAAAAAAATTGTTAACGTATATGCACTAAAACAATAGATAAATGTGTTGAAAAGTTAGTAAAATGCACTGTTATCCCAGAACATGCATAACAAAGACGTTAAAGACTATATGTGCTAAAACAGAGTGTAAATGCAATAAATTAACACAAATGTGCTGAAGTATTTTCTTGTGCAGACAGATTAAAAAATGATTAGTTAAATGTGCTGAAATAGTGATAAATGCACTAAAACAAGGTGTATGCACTAATACGTCATAGAGACCCAAAAATTCAAATTTTGAGGTCAAATTTTCATTGAAAGTTTCTAAATTTTTGGGAATTTGTTCTAAATTATTAGTGTGACCTATTCTCGATGAAAGTTAGGGGGTAAGCCCCATGGTGGTGCCAAAATGTAGACAATACATTGTGTTAGCATGCATAGATGATAATATTATGCAACCAAACCAATACAAAATCTAACACAACTAATTATCTACCTCTATTTAACAAGATGAAAAGGAAGGGAAGAACATTTACCTGTACTTACCTACAAGTGGAATCCTCTTCCTTTGCTACTTTGGATTTTCTCCTTGGATTTTACTTTCTTGGACGTATTCAATATGAGCTTCAGATCTTTGGACAAATTCCAACAACACCTCCCCTTGATAAATTGCTTGATTGAGCTCACTAGATTGTTTTGATGATTGCTTAGATTGCTATAAAATTGGGCAGCATATACTTGCAATTTTTTTGAGATGTTTGCCATGGAGGGTACGGTACCTCTATCTATAGTTGGAGGAGTAGAAATGTATGGTTGAGATTTTTCCATGGTGGATTAGACCAATGATTGAAAATGGATGAGAGGGGAGGGTGTAGAAAGTTCTAGATTTTGCTTAGAATCCTCTATTGAATTTAAAATTCAATATAATAGTATTTTTAATTTGAATAGTTGAATAAAAGGAGGGAAATATGGAGAGAATTCTATAATTAGAAGTCTCTATATTTGGGGGCTCATTAAGTGGTGATTAGGTGAGATTAATTACATTTAGTGGGGGTGATTAGATGGAGAGGCTAGGTATAGCATAGGTATAGAGTAGGTGGTAGGTGGGTGAGTATTTTTAAATTAGATGAAAATAGCTAATGAGATTTATTTAGTATAATGAATGAAATATTAATAATTGTATTGATATTTCTAAGGGTATAGATGGGATGTGTAGAATATGTAATGATTGGAATGTGATTGTATATGATATAATAATTAGTTAAATTTATAATTAATTATTATAAGGTCGGTGGTGGGGATGGATAATTATTTAATAATTGGTGAATCATTTATTAGATGACTATGTTCTTATGAAATCTTATAACATATCCCATTTTAAGACTTTAGAAATAAGGGAATTTTTTTTTTTATGAATAATGTTCTCTTGTTCTAAATACATAATTTAGAACACACATTCCATAATAACCATTCTTATAATGGATAACCATAATGCAAATGTAATGACTGGATGAGCTGCCACCTGATCTATTCATTTCATGACTTGCGAACTACTCGATCAATTCATCTTTAACATTAAGTATTGAATACTTTTCCATTATACTACGTATACTTGGTTTTCTTACCTTGTTTTGGGTATTGGAGTGATCTATCTAAGGAACCTATCTCGAATATTTTCTACTAATATTCATCCGCATCACGATCCTTAGACTAGTGGCATATAGACAATGCAACCAATAGCTTTTGATACTTTGGCCAAAGATTTCTAACATATTGTTTGTATTACTATTCCTTGACTAGACATACTCATTAATTCAAAATACGTCCTTCACCCCACTTATTGTTATCTAGAATGTCTTTTACTCCACTTTTTTCTAGGTCCCCACTTGTCCAGAGGTTTAACCCTAGTTGAACAGTGAACAACATAAGTTATGATATAGAAGAGGCTCATTTAAAAATTAGGGTATATTGGCATACTGGGTCAACCTAAGTCAACCCCATGTGCCAAAGCCACCCGAGTCTTAGAGGGCTACTTACCATTATCCTAAACATGCTACTAACCGCAGACCTAGAGAGAAACTAATTTCAAGTCCATGTGTGTAGATATAGATGATCGATGCGAAGGGTGTTGCCGCGCATGTCAACCGTGCATCACTATATCCTCGAGAAGATCCTAATCTTCTCAAAGGTACAACCCTACAAACTGGCATGTGCCAAAGCCATCCTACTGTAGAACAACCTCATCGAGATGTACATACCTAGGAGATTGTTAATATTTAATTAATTTGGATTATTAAAAATAGATTACAACAACCTTACCAAACCCTAATCCAACACTCCTTAAGTTCTTTTCTATATCGATTTAATTAATCGTTAAAGATTTTCTTAACTTAAGATCACTTTTAATGTTCATTTATTTGTCTTAATAAGCATTTAACCAAAATAGGACAACAACATCATAAGTTCCATTTTGATGTGACTTAACCATTCAAGAAAGTGTAAAGACCACATAAAGTTTGTAACTTAAGTAGACATTATTAAATTGAACTCTAATGATTAGGAAATCATATCTTCCCTTTCGTTTTCATTCTTATGAGAGAGGAAGAGTCTTCCTCTACATGGTTAAGTGCTAGGGTTTAACACACCCTTTTTACCATTTACAAATTCTATAGTTTTTACTTGTATGATCATTACATTACACACTACTATGTTGAATTGTTTAGATAAGACCATCAAATTCTGCAACTTAGCAAGTTGCATCTTATTTAGGGAGATTATTCTAAATCCCTTTATCCAACTTATCCAAGAATACTCAATTAAGCATATAAATAATATGAAGAATATCAACAAGATAGGATTCCATCTCTGCTTATAAAATTACAAGATAATTTACACAACTTATGCAAGTAAATTCTCAACTTTCAATTCATCTTTAAAACTTATACATTTACAAAACTTATGCATTTTAGGCATATTGCATAAAAATAGCCTTCATTCTAAAAGAATATAACTTTTCTTTTCAATACAACTTAAGAACTTAATCAACTCCTTCAATAAGAATCAAACTTAAATCAGCCAATGAATCATATAAGTTTTTGCCTTCTTTTACCACTTCACGGTCCATCCACAAAAAATTGTTAAGACGGGTCAGATTCAACTGAACTGGAGTAATGATAAGCACTAAGCCTTAAAATAAAGTGGCATTCACACAAATTGTTCCATTAAAAACAACTTTCTGCTTTAATGAAAAATTAATATATCATACACTAAGCATAAGTAATAACAATCGGGAAAGAAGTACATTAATAAATCAAAATTCACTTCTAAGAGAGGAGAGGCAGGGAATATAATCCATAACATCTGCCTTACAATTTAAATTTTAATGATCCTATCAATTACCTTTAACTAAACAAATGATCATATCATCTCATTGTTTCTAAATTCTACCATAATAGAATACAACACTTATCTTTACTATAAGACAAAGAGTGTTTACAAACATGGTTCTCATTAGGGTGATTCATCTAACTTTTAAGAAAAAGAAGAAGAGAAACCA
Organism: Taxus wallichiana var. yunnanensis; assembly: GCA_018340775.1. NCBI lineage: Eukaryota > Viridiplantae > Streptophyta > Pinopsida > Cupressales > Taxaceae > Taxus > Taxus wallichiana. The sequence continues at coordinate 129,224,915 of CM031237.1, forward strand.
TTTCCACTATGCCAAAACACATAACATCTGCAAAGTAAATAAGTGAGTTCATATCATGACTTAAATTGTTTCATTTAAAGAGACTACTACCTGTAAAATTCAACATTTAAGATATTCTAATGTAACAGTAATCCTATATCAATCTAAGAGGGAATAAGCAATCATGCCTCTACCAAAAATTTTGAATTTTATATTCAACAAGCTAGTCATCAATCTCTTCTACACTTCATTTCAGTCCAATGATAAGTGTAAGAAGACTAAACAAGTAATCGTTCTCTTTTTTTCTATAAGAATAATCAGCTAAAGGTTCCGATCAAATAAACTTAACCCAGCGAAGCCTTTGAAAAGGAATCTTGTGACGTAATATGATCCAGCCCTTAAATCTATTTCCTCTCTGCATAACAACAAATTCCATCACTAATATACACAAATAAGTTCATACAAGAATTCCCAAAGGAGAGAACAAGATCGACTTCAAGGTAAGAAGAAAACGTGTTTGAACCCTTCCTTAAAATATTTCCCAGCTGGTAAAGTATGAGTTCCATTTCCAGGTTCGAACAATATAACAATGAAGTTCAAACCACAACCCGTAGTCCCTAATGAATCACAATTTCACTTATCCTTTAAAGGATTCAAGAATTCACTTATTAGTACAAGCCCATAAGAAGTATAAAACCCAGACCATAGGAAACTAACAGCTCACCATTACCTTATGAGCTTCGTGCAAGGCAAAGAAACTATCATGTAATCGCGTTTCAACATCTTAATGCAAGAGCAAAACAGACTGAGGTTCCAAGAAAAACAGTTAATCTAGCAAGAGGAGCTCTTACCCGAGATCTCGAAGGGATTACCCGGCCAGCCCCTTTAAACCATGTGCCTGGCTTCTTTTCTCCTTACGCGTGCTGGTTTCTCAAAAATAGTTATGAGGAATCATAAACCATTTAATTAGGTAATAAACCCGAATTTAAATGCCAAAATCCAATCGAACATATCTAAAAATACTTACCATCTCAAAGGGACTCACAAAATACGATTATGAGCACAACTGGTGAACACAAGCTCATGCAAAGGTTTAGATTTTTCGGGCGAATACACACATATTAAAGAGGCAACAACATGTTCCCATTTCATTAGCATCTAAAACAAAGAAAACCCAAAAATACCATAAGCAGTAACCCGGCACCTCATTCGAAGTTATTATTTCAAAACACTAAGTAACAAATTAATTATACTGAAAGATTGAATCACGAAATCTCATACATGAGTTGAAATATACACCAAAGCATCTTAATACAAGGTTGTATATAAATGCCTTTTTAACAAATTCGAAATAACAATGCAAGCTTCAAAATTTCTCATATAATATCTCATTAAAAACCTTA